>OZ010584.1:6846416-7061416 GCA_963932145.1 Acanthosepion lycidas
ATTATTGCTTTGATGTGTTTGGAGCCTGTCTTAAAGCTAACAATTTTGAAAACTTCTTATGTGATTATATTCCCAACACTTAATTAATCTTGGCTTTATTTATGCCTATATAATTTTTATTGATATCAGTAATAAATGTTTGAATCATTCAGTATGTGGTCAAGTAATTAGAGCATTTGTGGCTGACATTAATACAAATGGCCAAGTGGTTAGTGCAGTAGTAATCATGACACCCAGGTTCAAATCTCATTGTGGTTGATTAGTCAATGAAGTGACTTCTTGATCATATCAGCCTTCTGTGGTGGGTGGGGAGATACCAGTGTGTGGCACTATTTGGAAGTGCATGCAAAAAACATACTCTATAGGTTGAGCCAAGCCTTGTTAGTTAAATTGGTAGATAAGACTGTTTGGAAGCCATTGATAGCTGTACTATATAGTTACGAGTTCTTGACTAATTGGCACATAGAAGCTGTTTAGTCTTTGTTGGCAATCTGTCTAGATATGGTGTATCAATAAAAGAACCTTTCTCCCACCCCCACTCATGGCCACTCATGAGGATACAAAACCTGGAAAATGTACAATGACTAACATTCTTAAGAAAGAAAGGGTGGATGTGTAAGCAAGT
Source organism: Acanthosepion lycidas (assembly GCA_963932145.1). Taxonomy (NCBI): domain Eukaryota; kingdom Metazoa; phylum Mollusca; class Cephalopoda; order Sepiida; family Sepiidae; genus Acanthosepion; species Acanthosepion lycidas. The sequence continues at coordinate 6,847,042 of OZ010584.1, forward strand.
GACATTAATTTGTAATCTGTCACAGGGTGAAATAGGACAAAACATGATGAGAACTTGTTGCACAGCCTTGATATAACATTGATATATGATGAATAGACTCTCTACCCTTTGAGGGTTACTCAATCAAACATACATTGACAGGGAGAGAGTTTGTATCCTGTCTGACTATGGTATTTATAATGAAGAATTAAGTTTTCTGTATTTTTTTTTTGCAAAACATCACATCACCCAGATCTGACAAAATTGGGTGATGTGATGTTTTGCCCCACAGCAATCCAGATTTAGCATCTCAGTAACTCCTGGTTTTTCACAAGGCTAAAATCAGCATGAATAGGATCAAATTAATCCTAACAAGAGAGCTTACAATCTAAAAAAGAGGACTTTATGGTGCAGACTGTTTGGAAAAGAACAGATGTTAGAATAAGTGAAGTCCCAAGATGATGATAGTGACCCAGGCATCCTTCTTCCAAGTTATTAGGTTGGTGCAAAAATAATGTCGTTTTTTGACGTTAAAAAATAGGCCCAAAACGACATTATTTTTGCACCAACCTAATAATTATACATCCTCTTGAATATTAAATTGTTGGTTAACTTCTGGACACACACTGTGTAAACTTGTATATCTATGATCTTGTGTCTAGATGGACCTTTAATTCTTGGTCAATAAATCATCAATTTAGGACCTCCTCATGCAGTAAGTGACTCTAGTTTTTAAGGTTATCAGACAACAAATTTGTGTAAGAAAAGAATTGTGTGTGTCTTTATATAAAACCTTATTCAGTGTAGTGTCTACATTTTATGAACCAATGGTTGCTATGTGTGAAAAGTAAAAGAAACGTTTACCATTTATTATGAGAGCAATTGGCACTGAAAAATTCAGTGAAAAATTTCTGTTGTAATTGAAATTGTTTATTCAAGTCATTTTTGATAAAATGTCTGAAATGTTTTTCTTTTCATAAATAGAAATGCTTCCAAATTGGATTACTGAAATATTTGTTTCAAATACAATATTTGATTTGTTTAGAAAAATTGTAGGTTGTTGTCAGTTTTTTTGTTAGATTTCCTCTATCAATATTGTTTCTACCAAAAAGAATGTTGCATGACAATTTTGCATCCTGTCAATGATTACATGTCATTGACTGAAGATTCTTCACAGCTTTTCATGTTCCATTACTTATTGATGAATATTTGTTATGGCTGAGGCTAAGGATTGCTGCACACTCTTCCTTCAATGATCGCCCTATCGCCTAGATGAAATATGAGGTTTAGCAGAAGAATTGAATAAAAAAAATGTTTTATGCTTTTAAGTTGCAAATTAGAAGATATTAAGAGATCAAAAAATTGTTTTTGTTCTTTTTGTCAGGTGTTCTACATTTTTTTAAACACTTAACTCACTAAGTATAATCACAATAAAAATCATTGTTTTGATAGATTACAAGTAAGTTGACCACAGAGAAGCTCTTAACCAAGTAATTAAACCATTAGACCCAGGTTCAAATCTCACTATGGCCAATTTGTCAGGGTGATGACTATTAATTAATTTTATCCTGCGTACACAACTGCAGCAAACGCCACTGTTCAGAAGTTTTTTTTTTTTTTTATTTTAACCATTCACTGCAAACAAAGCAATAAAGCCACTAAGACACAAGGGATTACTTGATATGAAAGAATATAAAAAAAGAAAAAAAAACATTAAGGAGCAAGGACAATAAAAGAAGTGTAATTTAGAAGACAATAGATAACAATTCAATTCCAGATGTTCTCTCTGATTTTTAAGTAAACACTTAAAATGAATGTTTAGATCATCTTACTTCTCATTAAAACTTTGTTTCATTTGTCCTGTTAGATAATTAGAAAACAAAAATGTCTATTTTTTTCAGTTTTTAATCATTTATCACATTTGCTTTTTGCTAAAATAAATCCTTACAAGAAAGATTAATTCATGAGAACATTTCCTTGAAAATGGCTCTTGACTTTGCACTTTGACCTTTCACTGCTTGGCTGTCTATCCATAATACCAGTATATCAGGGAGAAATATTTGTCTTTCAGGCTAGAAAATATGGCTGTTTGGTGCTGATGAAAACCGTATCTCTTTTTTTTTTTTTGTTCATTTTTTTCATAATGTTAGAGCTGTTTCTTGTTGGAAATCTGAATGTCTCTTGTGTAGAATCCCAGAAGAAACTTGTTCTTTCATTTTCCAGAACGGTTCATGTTCCAGATTATTATTTCCAGTGGCATTTTCCTTCCTTGAGTATCATCCATGGTTGACTTTGGACAATGTTATGCCTTTGGATGGATTAGATTTTAGATTGGATACATTTGTTTTGCAGGTAATTTGGAGTCATATTTATTTTAAAAATAATTGGAAAAAGAACATCATAAAATACCTTCTTAAAACTTGTAATGCTGAAAAAAGAATAGGCTGATCTTTTTTAAATTCTGTTAAAAAAATATCTGTGGAACAGGTAAAAAAAGAAAGTTTGAATGGAAATAAATTTGGTGATTTGTGAGAAGGATAAAAATCATGTAAAAGTCAGTTTTTCACCTATACTTTCAGGATTGAAAAGTTACCAATTACTTTTTTACCAAAATTATTGTTTGGTAATGAGAATCTTGCATGAATGAACATTTTCAAAGCCTGGTTAAAAGACCATATTTAGTGACAGATTCTGTCGATGTCAATTTGCTAATATTGAAAATATCTTTGGTCACAAAGATTCTGTAGACAATATATATATCTATATTTATATATATATATATATATATATATATATATATATATATATATATATATTTTATTGGTGGTACAAAACTTAATGAAAGCCATAGATAAAATTTGTTTTTATTACCACTCATGATAACAATTTTACCTTTTAATTGTTATCATGAGTAGTAATAAAAACAAATTTTGTCTATTTATGGCAGTCATATATATATATATATATATATATAATATATATATATATATATATATATATATATATGTATATACATATATATATATAATTTGTGTACTTAGGCAGCAAATTCTCTTTTAGACATGTCTTAATGAATAAATTACAGACATTATGCTAATTTTTAACAAAATCCATTCATACTCACAAATAACCTTCCATGTATTGATGTTAAAGCATGAGAGAAATGTGCTATAGCTGTTTAAATTTCTTTTATTTTCATTTCCCAAGTACTAACTCTATCCTACATTATGAAAACAAATTTAGATTACAGATACTAGAAGCAATTTATATTATATTCTGAAATTCCTGTAAAGGAATAGTTTTTTCGTGCTTTAATGCACATGTAATCATGACATTATAACATAGAAGAAAACTTCCATAATGGATAATTTTTTCCTCTAGGTTATAATGTCATATTCACATTCTAATGAACACTCAGCACATTGTCAACCGTTTTGCATTTAAAAGCATAATGAAAAAAATTATGGTTATGGATAACAACACACAACTTTATATAAATACTTATATTAATGAACAACATATAGTTTTGTATTATTTGCACCTCTGAAGATGATCTTGGAAGATGATGAAAGTACTTGGGAAATGAAAATAAAAGAAATTTAAACAGTTATAACACATTTCTCTCATCCTTTAACATCAATACGCAAAAGGTTATTCATGAGTATGAACAGACTTTGTTAAAAATTAGAAGACATATCTGAAAATTATTCAATCAGACACACACACACACACATATATATATATATATATATATATATATATATATATAGTGAGGTTTGCCTTGTCCAAGTCTTGGGCAGAGACCACTTGAGATAGAGGGTTACATTAAGCGGTAGTTTATACTGATAGGAGTGGAAGATAATAGTGCACCCTAAACTTGAACATGTTAAGATTGTAATGATCAGGAGAACATCCTCTTGGGAGTCATTTCCACATAGCTGTGGTTCACGGGAAGAAGTTTTTCAAGTGGAACTTCTCACTGATGGAATACAAAGACAATGTGAGTGGTTTGCTACAATGTAAGTGGCATAGTGGGTCGTAGCTGTGACGGTTAGGGCTGGCGGAATCAAGGTATGTAGTTTGTCTGAGCACTTTCCGCGAAAGTAGCAAAAGAACAGTGCAAGGCTTGCCACATCCTACCTGTGAGAGTGAGGTTGTAGGGTAGAAAATAATTTGTCACCTAGAAGGACTTGGAGATGCTTCTGAATTCTATCAAATCAAGGACTGGGCAGCTCACACCCAAATATGATGACATTTACAGTGAATAATGCAAATTTGAGGAATCTATTGGACTAAATGACATTTGGTATAATGGCCACATTACTGGAAAAATCGATCTTCTTCCCATCACTTTGAATATGTCTGTTTGTAGAGGGTGATATATAGTGTCACTCTCCACTGTGTGATTATTCAAAATCAGCCTTCTTGATGTAGAACCATCTGCAGAGTGACCAAGACTTTCGAATTAAACTATCAACATGAAGAGGATCTGTGATGTGCTGTCAGGAGGGACTGACTCAACCAGCTGTGTCCACCACCCACACTCCTGTCTGACTCCTGCTCACAAGTCTTCAGGTGTAGACACGGGCATTCACAACCATCTCTGTCACTGCCATCAGAAGGGAGTAAGTGACAGGTTGATGATCCTGATGCTTGTATGTGAGCAGGTGCAGATGATGCAGCCATATAAATTTGAAGCAAAATATTTATGGGATTTAAAAATATCATTTCTTTAAAGGACAGATCTTTGCATATCTAATATACATATATATATATCTTAACATTCTCTTTGTTCTTGAAAACTATATATTCTTCTATACTTATATGTTGTATCTGGTCATCCTGTTATATCAACTTGTGCTTTTTTGAAGGAATCAGAAACAGTTTTGTGCTGTTCCCACAAGAAAATTTGAGCCTTCATAAATGGAAAAATACGTTTAAAATTTGACGTTCTGGAGGTGATTTTGTTTGCAAACCAGAAATGTCATCCTGCCATTGCAAGTGGCTCAGATGAATAAATGATAGCATATTTGAATTTTGCAGTTGTGTTGTCATATCCTACTATGGCAACAGAAAATGCCCATACTCAAATTAAGTGGTGCAGTCGAGGAACCTTGAAAAAGAATGCAGTGGAAAGGAAAGTAGTGAATAATGCAGTGAGTGAAGGGTAAACATTTTCTCACAGGAAATTCTATTTTTTTCTTCTTCCATCTTTTATTTTGATTTTGCTTCTTGTGTTTTTCTTGTTTTTTTTTCTTCTGTTTCTTTTGTTTTTTTTTTCTGTTTCTTGCTGTTTTTTCTTTTTATTTTTCTGTTTTTTCTTTTGTTTATTCTAGTTTTGTTTCTTCTTGTGTCTTCTTTTTCCTTCTTCATTTGCATTTAATTTTTTCTTTTAAGAAACCAAACCAATCACATGGTCATAATTATGCAAGTTTTTTTTATTGAAAATCCAAAATTGGTCTTATTTCTTAAATGTCAGATTCCCAAATTTAATATTTTTCTAATTTGCTACTGAAAGCATTCTATGCACAATTATTTGTGTATTCTCCACAAGTCATCACTATTTTTTTTGCATCACTTGAAGGGAAAGACAAATGTGAATTCAAAACCAGTTGGGTGCAAGACTAATAACTCTAACCTCCTTGCAAGAGAAACACCAACAGCAAAAGCTTAGTGAATTCTAATTGAATAGTGAACTTTTGTAATCATGTTCCCTGCAAAAGAAAGAGGAAAAACAGAATTACATCTCATTCTTTATATTAGGTTGGTGCAAAAATAATATCGGTTTTTGACGTTAAAAATACATCAAAAACTGGCATTATTTTTGCACCAACCTAATAGAATTTCACTGTCAAGTGACTCAGATGAATTAATGATAACATGTTTGAATTTGTAATTGTGATGTCATATCCTGCTATGGCAACAGAAACTGACTATGACTGAAATTAAGTAGCACAATAGAGGAGCCTTGAAAAAATTGCAGTAGAAAGATATTTAGTGAATAATACACAGAGTTAAATTTTAACTTCAGCTTTAATAGCTAATGTAGCTTTCTTAATGGAATTCAATGGCACGCTTGGATTGCATAATCAGTTCCATTTTACCAAACTCAACTTACTCCCCAGAAATTGTGGTTCTCTGTAATTTATTTTGATTTCACTTCATAGGAGAATGTCCGTTCCATCTCTAATTGTTTTGTTGTTTGTCTTTTGAATGTTAAATCTTTAACAGGTGGCTGGTTTCCTACCATAATTGCATGGCATAAGTTTTACAGCATAGTGGAATAAAAATAATACAGGGAAATCTAACTTGGCTGTCATAAACCAAATAAGAAAATCAGTCAAATGTAGCCAGACAGTGCCATAAAGAGAGAAAACAAGATATATCAAGACCTTACTTGAGAGATTTCAAAATTGTAGAATATGAATATAAAAGTTACACTGATAATAATTGGAGCACTGGGATTAACTTTTGTAAACCTTTGAAAATTAATACGAGTTAGTAATCCAGGGAGGATTTGAGGCAAAATCAGATCATAGTAATGTTGAAGCTTGTAAGAATTTTGAGCTGGAGATTTGAGAAAAAATTCTCACTTGAATTGATACTGATGACAGCCATATATCTCTAGTGTTAAAATAGTAAATAGTAAGTAAAGGTGATACCAAGATACCAGTTAGTTGTTATTGGTTGAGGAAGTTCATAAATGTACCAACCCAATTGTCCATGCCTCTTCTTTCACCCAAACTTTTAAACTCTATTTTTCTGCTCACTCCCCACCCGCTCACCTCCTGGAAAACTGCCCCCAACACTCACTCTTCACTATTTCTCCATTTTTAGCCAAGAACAAAAATATAATCTCTTTCATCAAATTCACTGGAGACCTTTCTTGCACTCAACCCCAAACAGCCTGCTCCCACTGTCATTTAGAAATGAGTGTAGGTAGGGCCTAGTTTCTGTGTTCTCCATATTTTGCCTTTCTTTCCATACCAGGATGAATCATTTGACTCCCTTGGGGCAGCAGATCAAGAAGAGGAGTACAAAATTGTGGGTAGGGAATGGTGGGTGGGTTAGGAGAGCCATAATAATAGTATTACTCATATTTGATGGTAATTGTTATTAATTTCAGGTAGATATAGCTGACTCTCCTTGTGGTTGTATTTTGCCCCTCCCCATGCTACAAAACAGCACCCCCCCCTCCACAAAAGTCTGTTCACTATTTATAGATGCCCTTTAAAGGATGCTTGAAGATCACAGGTTGAAAGGTTTCAACTGACTGGTGGGTTGGCTACTTCCTCCCACTTTCATTAGTTGCTTGAACAGGTCTCTACAGTGGTGGTAGTGTCAGTGTGCTGGGAATGGGTGGTATGGGGTGCCAGATGTGAGATGTGTTGCTTTTCATTGGTTGACTTCAAACCCCTGAAGTAAATCAATGCCTCAACAGAATCCCCATTTTAAACAGTGTTGGGTGGGGGGAGTGATAAAAATGGCAACTCCCTTCTACTTGGAAATTTCTATTGCTTACCATACAGACTTAGAAATTTAACAGTGACTGAAGAATTATTTTCAAATCAGTTTAGAGGAAATTTTTACACAGCTGTTTGTGATGAAAATTCAGTTTCAATACAATTTTTCTTTATCATACATTTAACCAATACAAAAATATTGATCTGGTTACATTGTGTTATTTGAATATTGGATATTTGCTTAAAAAAAATGACTTTAAAAATCTCAGAAGAATTTAAGCTTTCATTAATCGTTATTAATAATATGAAAATTTTCAAGTACTGAGATACAATTTTATTAGGTTGGTGCAAAAATAATGACGTAATAATGTCGTTTTTTGACGTATTTTTAACGTCAAAAAATAAACTTTAGATAAATTTTAGAGAACATGTTCTCTAAAATTTATCTAAAGTTTATTTTATGAATACATGTGTTGTATTTGCTGATGTATTAGACACTCCTTTTTGAAATGACATTTAGAGAACTATTATTCAACATAGCTGTCCTTTAGCATTTTAGTGTATGATCACCAAAGTTAAACAACATGAAGCCTGACCAACATAGATGATGACCAGTAAGGAATACCAGGAACTGTAAACTTGGATGTGTGGATGAAGTTAATGGATAATGGTTCAAAATTGGAAATCAGAGAGCCAAGTTCAAATTCCAGTTAGGTTTGTTATATTCATTTATGTGCAAATACTCTTGTGAAAATTATGAAAACACCTCTTCTCTCCCAGCTATGGGTTAATGAGCTTGATGTGTGTCACTAAATCTTTATTAGCACCAAAAAATTATTAAAATCTAAAAATATTTTCTGACTTTAAATAACGTGCAAAAGGTTGATAAACTGTAAAAGACCTCCATCCATCCATCAGTCAAGTGCATCCTATTCCTAATACCAGTAGATTGGAAACAGCATAATAATTGGATAGTTTTTTTTTTGTCATCAGTTAAACTTATGAACTTAGAAATACAATAATCAAAATAAAATTATATTTAATATTATATTTATATTATTCCAGTATAATATTAAATAAAATATATAATACAAACAAATATAGTTTTGTAATATATTTGCTATATAATAAAAAATATAAGACCGCCTATTTACAAAATGAAATTCTGTATTTGTTTAAGTGTATGTATTTAGTGAAGGGTTTTTTAGATGATTGAAATATATTTATCATTAGCTATTTTGATAACAGCTTGAGAATTTGGGGTTAGTCACCTCTGCATAAAACCAATGGATTACATGAAGTGTTGCTTTCTTTATGTATTTTTTACAGTAATGTTCACCCTGTACATGGCCCAAGAACCACTCAAAATAGAGAGTTACAGAGTAAGAGGCAGCGTTTCAGCAGTTGGTTAACTCTAGTCTTGGACATGATTGTGATTGGCAAAGCATCCTCTTGGCTTCCAGAAGGCAACGTTTGTGGGAAGAACCTGCTCAAGTGGAACCTACATCTCATCAAAGAAATATGAAGGTAGTGAGGGTGGTTCACTACAATGTGTGTAGCATAGAGGGTCTTTGTTGTGAAGGTTACAATTGGTGGAAATAAAGAATAGTTCATCTAAACGTCCTCCATGGAAATAATGATGGATCAGCGAGAGGCTTGCAACATTGCATCTCTGGGGAAAGAGGTTGTAGAATGGAAAATAATTTGTCACCCACAAGAACACAGAGACACTTTTGGACTCTATTGAGATGGGAAAGTGAAGACTGTGCAGCTGCTGCCTATATATGGCAGTAGTACACCATTTTTGGCTTGATCTGGCTCTTGTAAAGTTAGAGGATAGCAGGAGGAGTCAGGTATTTACTGAAAGTGGTACAAGGAAAGATACACCTGTATTTTTCATGATGGATCATATGTATAATGTCTAGGTTGAGCTTAAGTCCTGTTAGGCGTACAAGGTATGAGGCCTCTCTAAACACCCACTCATTGTGATAAGGTCCATATTTATTTTTAAAAAGTGTGGCAAATATAGTACAGGTCTAAACCTTTCAATTCAACAAAATTTGATCCAAAAGCCCTATAAAGTTTTATTTGTTCTGATAAATGCATCAAGTTTAAAAACTGACAAGTGTATAATCTGTGAGTCAGAAGTTTTTTTTTATTGCTTGTGTTATCAATACTTCATAAAATCAAAGTCATCTTGGTGCTGTACTTTGTTAGTTGTTCATGTATAAATATTTGTTGCTATGTCTCTCTTTAGATTCACAGACAAATAAATTTGTTCTTTTCTTGCTACTTTCCTTTCAGGCAATTCTATCATTCCACAAACTTTCACAAATATGGGGAAAAAACTGTTATATCAAAAAAAGAAATATAAAAGTATGCACTTCTTGAACTTTAGTACAAAAGTTGACGTTTTCATTCCTTATATATCAGTATGTGTGAGACAAATTTGGTAAGCATAGTATTTCAATCATTTATCAATTATTATAAGTAAATTTAGTTATTACTAGTTGGAACAATAGAAACTTCATGAGTGTTGACAATTGAAATTATTTATTATCTTCTGCTTCTGCTAATCTTTATCCATTTTTCAGTATCTTCTTATTCTCTTCCTAACTCATTCCAATCTTTGTTGCCTGTCCCTGTTTCTGAATGCTAAACGAACAGATTTGTTTCATATGTGAAAAAGAAATATTTTCTCCTGCAACATGTTTTATTTCTTTTGTTTTTCTTATGTTGTATCTATCCATAAAAAATTTTAACATATTTCAAAACTTACTCCTTATGCAGACTTCTCATTGAGAAAGTATAATTGAATGCTTTGGCATCAAACAGATGCAACACCCTGATATTCTGAAGATTTACATCATGATCATGTATACAAAACGTCAGAAAAAGAGTAAAGATTATTATTATTATTAACATTATATCCTTTTTGACTAATATCCTCATCTTGGTTGTTATTATCATTGTTTTGCTCCCTAACCTTCTTCAGGTGTTTGTCAATCCAGGTAATTTTCAGGGAATTTTGTACTGAAACCTTTATTTAATCTAGCTGAGTGGATTAAAGTATTGGCTTGTGAACTTGTTGACATAGTAATTTTGTGTTCAATCCCTGAACTGGGTATTACAGATTTTGACTCAGTGGAAACAGGATGAGTAATAACTGAGTAGTTCTAAATAGTGAGGAGGCATGGTGGAGTAATTGATAGAAGTTTGGATTGAGGAATCGGAGAGCTGAGCTTGAATTCCATGCTAATACCCTTGGGAAAGGTATGAATTCTCTTCTTCTCTACCCCCAGCTATGGGTTAATAGTAGGTCAGACCGGGTTCTATAGCCTTGGATGGTAACTGGTCTACCACAGAAAGAAATGTCAACCTACAGCAGGAAAAAATCTGCCTCATCACTTATGTATCGAAAGGTATATCATGTATGGGACATATCTGACTAAATAAGGACAAGATGAGTAATCTCCTTGAGACATGGACAGTGGAATGGAAACATCCTATCACCATTGATTAAATGAAGGGTTTATTTTTAAAATCCCTGAAGGCTCTCTGGATCCACTGAAAAAGGACAAAAGGTATAATGACAAAAATGTGACAGTAATAATAATAATAATAATAATAAAGATGAGGACATTAGTCTAAATGTAAATAATATAAACAACTCATCCCAAAAATTCAAATAAGATATTATTATTAGGTTGGTGCAAAAATAATGACGTAATAATGTCGTTTTTTGACATAAAAAAATACGTTGTTTCATTTTTTGTCATCAATGTTTTTCCCTTCACTATTGCTTTAGGTTTTCAGCTGAAATGTGAACATCAAAGAATGTATTGTCTCAGAAAATTCATGATTATTCTGTTACTGTAGATTTGACCTTTGCTTGCCTGTGAACACCTTAGCAGCACCCTGCTAATAGCTGTCACTATTCTCTTTCTCATCATGTGTATGGATAATCAGTTCCCTATTTGTTAGTTGGGTACAGGAAATAGGTTTCATATAAATTGTGCTTATATGGAAATGTCTCAGCAAAAATGCAAAAAAAGAAACATTTTAGTACTGATTCGTAAGTAGCATTTTCTTTTGGTTCTTTCATATTCTCTAAATATTTGTTATGCTACACTTTACAAGCATAATGTGCCTGTGTTTTTCTTTGTATATTTTGTCTATCTGTGAGTTTTTTCTTTACTGGTGTAGATTTATTGCTTTATTTTCCTTACTGTTTCAATCTTACTCTTTTCTTTTTCTCAGTGGAAGGTATGTATGGTGATCTTTCTAAGTAAAAAACTTAAAGTAGCAAAATAATATTTTTTTTTTTAAGAATAATATGTTTATAATTGTTAATATGAAACACTTTAAGATGCATATTATTTGCTTGTTAATGGATTCATATCAAAAGAAAACAGTTTAGAAAATAGACTGTGTATTTTTCAACCCAGTTGGATGAAGTCTGAATCTGCTTAAGATATATTGTCAGTAACTGAAAGTGTCAGTATAAAATTGTATCTTTAGTATTAAACCATTGATGCCTGCTATAAAATCCAATATCAATTATAAAAATCAAAATTAAAATCCAATATACATCATCTTATTTCATTACCAAGCTGATCGTAGAGGAGACATGAGTGATGATGATACTGCCATCAACCAGATATGTTTTCTGCCTCACAAACCATCATTGGAGTGTCCTTTGATGTTGTCTATCCAGCTTTTGGACTGCCTCCTCCTATGTTTATCCCCTTCCAAGGTACCTTGAAGGACTGTCTTGGGTAGAGAATTGTGATGTATATTTCCATGCCACAACAGCTTTCTCCTTTTTACTGTTGCCAAGAGGGGTTCCTGGAGGTCTGCCAGTTATGTTACTTGGCCCTGTACAAAGTCGTTTGTCTTGTGTTCTCGCCAGAAGATCCTGAGAAGGTGTCTGAAGCATTTTGTTTCATATGTTTGGATTCTCTTGTTGGTTTCTGCTATCAATTCAGCTTTCACATCCATAGAGCAGTATGGACAACACAAGGGACTTGTAGACCTTTATCTTTGCTGGAAAACTGATGTTCTTTTAAGTCTTACCAATATTGCTATAGCCAGTCTAGTCTTGATCTCTGTTGTAGAGTGTCCATCTTTGGTGAGGCTAATGCCAAGATATTTAAAGGCATTCACTTCTTCCAGTTGTTCTTTGTTCATGAAGATCTGGGCACTGATGTTGGTTGTACTGTTGACCAGGACTTTATTCTTCCCAGTGCTCACTTCCATTCCATACGCTCCTGCTCTGTCAATATGTTGGTGAGACCCTGCAATTCAGAGTTACTTCTGCCCAACAGGTCAATGTCATCAGTGAAGCATAAGCGGTTAATGATTCCCCCTCCTATGTATATAATAAAATGAAAGTCTTAGAGGATTTTTTGCATGAAAGAAATACATTGGACAATGTCGGGGAAAGTAAACAGCCTGTGGTCTTGAAATAGTCACCCACCTGATTGTCGAGGAGGACTGCACTGCTGGAAGTATTGTAAAGTGCCTCAATGGTTTGGTGGAGGCCCTCTTCTATGCCAAAATTTCTCATGATCTGCCATAGACCATTATGCCACACTCTGTTGAAGGCCTTCTTGAAATCTATAAAGTTATAGAACAGATCCCTCTGATATTGCAGATATTTCTCCATCAGAATGCGGCAATTGAAGATCAGATCCACAGTGCTTCTCCCTGCCCTAAAACCAGATTGTTCTTCTGCTAGATGTTCTTCAGCTTTTTTTCTTGGGTCTGTTTAAAATGATGCATATCATGATTTTACTGGTGTGGTTAATGAGGTTGATGGTCCTGTAGTTCTGGCACTGGCAGAACTTTCCTTTTTGGGGCAATGGGGATAATGAGTGATTAAGTCCATTCTATGGGCCATTGTTTTGTCTCCCAGATTTTCTGGCAGATTGATGTTATTATTTTGACCAATTCATTCCCTTCATGTTTAAGCAGTTCCACTGGAATATTTTTTGCTCCCGGGAATTTCCCTGTTGGTAAGCTGCATATAGCTTCTTCCATCTCTTCCCTCAACACCAGAAGTGGTGAGTGGTGAAGATATTCTTGCAAATGTTGAGTCCTCATCAATCAAACTAATGACAGGTTGTATGGGATAGTTGTATAGGTCCCAACAGTATTGTGTCCATTTGTTCAGAACTGCATTCTGCATTGTTCTTGGTTAGAAGTTCACCTGATCTATCCTTGATGACTCTGGATCTTCTCTGCCATGACTTTGTAAGCTTTTTCAATATATCATATGCTTATATACTGTTTCCTTTTTTCATTCCTTTTCACACGACTGGTTGATTCAACATTCCTTGGCTATCTTCATCTGCTTATCTACTTGGTTGTTGGTTTCATAGGACTGAATGGGACTTTCAGGATTGCAGTTTTTAGTCTTCTTCAAGGTTCTTCTCTGTAAATTATAGGTTTATATAAACAGAATCCAGTGTAGGTTTTACCTATGACCAACGTTCTTCCTTGAGATACTGGGCCATAATGGAGTAATCACTTTCTTGCTATCCAGCCCTGTACACGACTATACTGTCTCACATACACACACACACACACACACACACGTGTGTGTGTGTACATATATATATATATATATATATATATATATATATATATATATATAATGAAGAAATATAGTTTTAAGGTATGCTATATTTATGGGATAAAGTGCTCATTATCAGAGATAGAGCTTATGTAAATATAAAAGTGAACATTTAAGTCAATACTCAGAGGCAACAGACTGTTTCATGCTAAATGCAATCATCAGGCCACCATATATATATATATATATATATATATATATGTGTGTGTGTGTGTGTTTTAATTTATGAACATGGTCAGAACATTATACCCACGTTCATAGTAGATATTGAGAGTTGTCTTCATTTTCTTATTAATGCTCCTTTCATTATTTTTAACAATTTTTGGAATGTGGATGAGTCTATTATGGTTATATTTTTCACAAGTATGTTTCAGACACAGATTGTAAAGTAAATCTTCTTGATTAGAATGTAATGGTATGTCCAATGTAACTAAACACTAACACAGATTGTAGCCATAAAATATATACATAATTTTACCGTTTAGATCTATATTTTTTCCTTTCCATAATAAATATAATCTTCAAAAAGGGTTGTAAAAATTTAAATGATTACAGAAATTTGCATTGAAATCTTCCTAGAAATCTTTTCACTGAAGCTATCAAAAGCTGAATGTTTTCAGTTTAAAATTCTATGCATACTTGGATTCCTTATATGATCATTCTCTTGAATTTAAGGCAATAGTTTTATAAATGTTATATTATAAATAAGCTAGAAAGTAATATGTCTAGTGTGAAAAAGCTGCATCATCTCAGGTGTTGAAAATGACTGTTAAAGTGAGTGTACAGGTTTACTGACATTTTGAAGATGTCAACGCTGTGTATGTGAAAGAAATGTTCTATATTGTGTCTTGTCGGCTGACTGCTGCTTTTGGCAATCCATCTTTAATCAGATTACAGAAGATTTGCAGGAAAGAAGTGACAATTCTTATTCTGAATACTGTCAAAATTTCTGGTTCCATCTTCAGTCTCCAATAACCATTTATCTGAATGGCACTGACCTTGATACTCATGATTGTATTTTATCTGATGATATTCAATTTTCTTCCAACCATTCAAAAGTGAACAAATGAAGAACCAAAAACAAATCTTCAGTTTCTTGGAGGTAAAAAAAAAAAAAAAGGAACGGTACATGTCCATTGTGTTTATTACAGGTTTTGGTATTTTTCTGTTCATTCACTGAACTCACATTTTTCTTCAGTTGTTTACAAAATAAAATAACTTGTTTCTTTATAAGTTTTGATAATGGAATATAAAAGATCCTATTTTCTCAAGGACTAAGAAATATTAACTTTTACCATAGTTTTACAAAGGTACAGTATGAACAGAAATACTTCCACATAATGGTAAGACATTAGTAACCAAAAGTGTTGTTATAATGAGACTTTAGTATTTAATGTTTTAATATAGTAATGGTAATATTAGCCATTTCCTTATAAGGAAATATTCAACCTTAATTGACTGAACAGTTTATACTATTTTCAGTTGAAATTTATAAAAGTTTTTCTTTTAAAACAACTTTTCAGGAAAACAAATTTCTCAAGTCCAGTAGCTGTTATTGATCTTTCCAGTATTGATGGAAGTTTCCTTTCTAACCTTTTATTTGAAGTATTGTGGAATGTCAGCATCTTGATAATGTTTCTCTTTGAGTTACATGCAATATCCATTTAAAGTGTTGCTAGTCCTTAAGTAATATTGTTTCTGTTATTTAGTTCAGTGTACAGTTAGGAGATTGCTGGAGCTGTGCATCTAGATATAATGGATGTCAGATATTTTAAAATTTAAAATTCCTACATCTACACCATTTACCCTCAGTGCATAATTATAACAGGTTTTTCATTTTATTTCCTCTCTCCCTAATTCTATCAATAAGCATGTTACAGTGGATGAAACATGTTAGACAGAAGTCGATTTAGTCATTTAGTTTATGTATAGAAATTTATTTATCATATTCTAGTACTTTATCTTCAAATTATGTTGGTCTTTACAGCTTGCCTCAGTCTGACAGGAAGCTGAAATAAAGAGTACCTAGTGAGGATTTGGAGTCACTAGCATGTGCCCTTGCTTTGTTTTAGATTGTCTTCTATGTGTCATTTGCTTTCAGGATATTGGCAATCATGCCCCTCCAAAATTTCCTGTTCTTTTTGTCTTTTTGTTATCTTGTTCCACCATCCATTTAATCAAGCTTACTCAGCTGATTGTGTGTTATTTTCCTCCTGCCTTTAGTTCCATACCTCTTAATTCCTATTGTTCCTGGGTTCAACCTGACCCAGGATGGTATCACCTGTTGGGGTCCTAGGTATGGACAAATAGTGGACCCCCAAAATAGGGTCAAAATATAAAATGACATTGCAAAAATAACCAGCATTACATTTTCATAGTAAAAAAAAAAAAAATTATCACCAAAAGTCACAAGAAAATAAAATTTCAGCATTAAATGACCCATATGGAGTTGATATGCCATTAAACAAACCAAACAAAACCATCTATCCTGTGCATATTTTCCAAGTACCCTAGAAATTTCACCTTTCTCTTTCTGATGTTAAGTATAAGTATCCTTTTTGTTTGCATTTTCTCTAAAACTTTGTCATTGCTCACGTTTGGTCCATGGCATTCTCAGCATGCTTCTGTAGAACCATATTTCTGTTGCTTCAAGTCTCTTATTCATTTTTGAGGACTTAGTCCAGCACAGCAATCATTGCCATATTTTATTTTATGGAAGCCTGATTTTATGTAACAGTTCAGTGTTTTTTTCTTTATTTGTAATAAAATTTTTCTGTTTCATAATACATTACCTAGCTTTTGGAAGACATCTTTTGCTATCCCTTCAGATATCTGTGTTGCACTTTCTGTCCTCCATAAAGAGTCTACACAACCCACTTGTTCTTGCTCTCTGGTAATATACAAAGTTGACTTTTCTGGAATTTGGATAGATCAAATTATGGCTTTTAATCAGCCAGAGATCTCTGGTAGAGTCCCATCTTTGGATTATTTTTAAACCTCTTATCCAAAATAAGTCAGATGTCTAGAAGCTAGACAAAGAAGATTATAGATTAAAAAGAAGATTAAAAGAAGATCATAGATTAAAACTGTCTAATCCTGACAGCTTTGGTCAGTTAATTAACTTTAAAATATTTGAACTCTGATCTGCATATGGGTGTAGACTTGTGTTAATATCTGCAACAATGGCATCTTTGGAAGAATTTGCTAGCTGGAACCCATATAATCACACATTCTTCAGGTTGTCATACATTTTGGTTTTGCTTTTGGGAATCTGTCTTTTTAGTTTTGTATTTATGTGAGATGACAGCAGAGATAAACTGATTTTATATTTTAGGGAATGATTAATAATTTTATTGTTTTTTTAATTACTTTTTTTAAGTCAGCCAATTCCTAATCTTCAACATTAACCGATATAACCCATCACTCTTGTAATCCTTGATTTGCTTATCTTCCAAGATTTTCTCCTCAATGGTATATGTTAAAAAAAAAAAGTTGATCAGAAAAATTTGGTTTTGGTTAAATATTCTTCAGCTACAACCATGTTTTAAGATAATGTCACAATTTATGTTTGTAGTAGAACTGATTTAGCACAACAATGAAACTTAACTAATACAGTGGAAAGTATGTTGAGAAAGATCAAATGATATTTGGTAGGTTTGTGGTGTATTACAAGTGGTTTAATGTAAATAGACTCAGTAGCATTCTTCTTAGTGTACAACTGTCACTGCTTGACCCCTTCCCATTTGGCCAGTGCCTCTTCAAAAGGGGAACTCTGACCTTTTGGGCATCAGGTTGACCTTAAGAAGTTCTTGATGTTCTGATGAGCAGGCTGTTCAATGAGGACCAAGTTCTGAACAGAGAATCATCATTCACAATCAGTTGTATACACAACCAAGATGGTGACTAGTTGAGCAAGAATGATGGTGTTGGGGAAATATTTTTGGTGATATTTTGTCACCAATGCCCAAAGCTTCTACATGCTGTCCTTGGTGGGGGGTGCAGTGCTTTGACATTTTTCTTCAACAGGTGCCTCTCAAGTCAAGACTGAACAGTATTGAAGAGGGCCTGGGTAGTCATTTGGTGATTTTCTCCATCCCTTTGTGCATTTGCTCATGTCCATAATTGGTTAATTAGAATTTCCAACTCCTCCACACTGTAGACCTTCAATTCTTTCTCAGTGATGAAGCAGTTGGAATGGTGACTTGACACACAAAATACACAAGTGTGTTTAGAAACCTGGAGTGTATGTTACTTATCAAGATATTGTTAAATTTGATTCCCAATTGTCCATATTGAATGTGCACTTTGTGATCTGAGGTTCACTCTTGTACCCTGAATGTCTTTGACTAATACTGTCAGGTTGGGAGATGTCATTTACTTTTTCAGATTCTTGATGGCAAAATCTAGTTTTACTTTTATTAAAACCATATCCACATTTTCTGTTTTCCTAAAAAAATGTGTTTTAAGAAAAATATTTTATAAATTTCAATCAAAAGCAGTACTGGCTGCTTGGGCAATCAATGCCAAATGTTTCCTTATAGGGGAAAAAGTTTGAGATTAGACGCTCATGTCAGAGTGAATGGACATGTTTTTTCATTGCACAAAGAAAGCGATGTTGTATTTTAAAAAGGGATGTGTTGATTATTTTAATTATCAGTTTATTCTTATATTTTTCTTTGTTTATTATATTATTATTATTATGCATTTCTAATCTTTAATTATTAAAGTGTTATTTAGCAAGTTTACTTTAGTAAGAATGTCTATTATCACTAAGAATTATTATATTAAAAACATTTAATACATTTTATTTGGTAAATTATAAATTGGCACAAATCATTCTATTATTTTTATATTAAACATAACATTTCTTTTTTATGAAAGTGGACATAATTTTCAAAATAGGTAGAAAAGCGTGTCATAATGTTTGTTGTGTTTCTCTGTGACTATTGCTTCAGTATCATCGATTTCTTTCTCTATTATTTATTATTCAAGCATTTTTAATGACATTTGCCTATAATTTTATTGGAATTTAGGTAAAGTGCATGTGTAGTTCTAGATTTTTAAAAACTATCACTAATTTGCAACTGTGGTAAAAGAAAAGCCTGAATAAAAGGTGAGCCTCATAGACGAGCAGGGGATTATCTGCAGAGTTTGATCTGTGCTGGATCAAGCTTGTGACTATCAACTACAAATTTGTAGAAAAAGCATTTTAAGTCATAACATTGTTTGGTGTATTACATTTTTTTTTATTTATTCAGAATAGTCAATTTCTGCCTTTATTATTTATCTTTTCAATATTTTTAACAATAACAATATTAATAACAATAATAAGTCCTAACATAGTATATTTGATAACAAACTTTGACATCCAGTGTAAAATATATGTTTATTTATGTATATATATGCTTTGGGTAGATGGAACTCGTTAGCTCAGGAGGGCAGTCCATCTAAGAGAAGAAAAATTTGATTTGAAACCCCAACTGCCTTGCAGCCATATCCAATCATGGGAAAGGCTTTGGGAGTAAACCCTGAGGATAAACCCGGAGCTGGAGTCTCTAAAACTGATGTTCAACTTCATTCTGGCAACAACATCAGTGCCAAACTGTATTGGACACTGCCTTTCCCTTGGACAACATTGGTGACATGAAGAGGGGAGATATGATGCATGGGCAACTGCTGATTTCTCATAAAACCTTGCCCAGGTCTGCATCCCAGAGAGAACAATCCATTTAACCACATGGTGAGTCTACTCTGTTCAAGCTGTGAGGAGGGAATAGTGCTGCAGGATTTGTGTGATGGCAACAAATGCAACCTCTATAAGAATAAGGGAAACCGAAGCAATTACAACAGTTACAGAGGAATCTCTGCTGAACATTGTCAGGAAGGTCTTTGCCCATGTGGTCCTTGGTAGATTAGAGCAGCTCACTGAAAGGGTTATAACCTGAATCCCAGTATGGTTTCAGGTTGGAATGTTCCACAATTGACATGATCTTCTCCCTTCAACAACTACAAAGGAAATGCTTAGAGACAACCACTGTACATTGTCTTCATCAATCTGATTTTTTGAGCAGTGATGGCTTGTTTAAAATAATTGACAAGATTGTTCGCTGAGCCTACTCAAGAGTGTCCAGTTATTTCATGCATATATGAAGGGTATCATAAAGTTTGGTGTCTCTTATTTAGAGGTGTGAAGCAGGGTTGTGTACTTGCCCTTACCACATTTGGCATCTACTTTACGATCAGAACAGACAGAAATATGCACAATTTGTCAGGGCTGTGGGGGTGAAATCTGTGGCAGACATAGTGAACCAGAACCAGAGTTGAATGGCAGAAATGATGAACAGAACTTGCCTTATTCTCGATGAAAGAGAGTTTGTCTTTGTTTGGCATGTAAGACTTTGATTTGAGAGAAGGCAAGTATGTTGTTCCATCAAAAGAGACTCTTCTTTGTTGTCCTACAAGAAATTGGTTCATAAACAACTGTGTATAATATTAGTGTAGCCAGACGGAATCAAGTGGGGACATTCTGGTGTATTAGTGCTCCATTCTGAGGTGCCCGTATGTCTAGTATGTCTATCAGGCGAGTGATTGGTGATTCCTCATTATAACCAGACCATCATGGAGATGAGAGAGGTCTTCTGTCGGGGGCACATTGTACTATACGTATAGTTGTGACAGGAGGAACGAACAATGAAGTGAATACAAGGAATAGAACAGCGATAATTACCAAGAAACTGGTGTAGAGGGAAGAAACACTCAATCTGAAATTATGTTCCAAAACAGAGTTACTAACTTCTTTGACCACAAAATCCAATGACTGTGAGATGCTCATTAGTGACATGCTGTTAGTGCAGTGCTGGCACACTCTGAAAATCAACTGCAGTGACTAATAGATAATTTCTCAAAAGCCTGCCAAGAGTTCAGTGTGACCACCAGTCTGAAGAAGACCAATGGGCCAAGACATTGAACAGTGTCCCACCATCAAAGTCAACAACTATGACCTGGAGGTGGTTCATAAAGTTACATACCTTGGCTCCACTGTTTCAGACACCCTCTTCCTAGACATTGAGATTAAAAGACAGATTGAACAAGCTACCATTATGTTTGCCAGGCTGTGTTTGAAGATCTGAGGGAACAGAAAGTTTGTTACACACACCAAAACTGCTGTCTATAGGTCATGTGTCATCAATATGCCTTGGTGTCTCTACTCCAGATAGGAGTGACACCTCAGCACCTTTCATCTTCACTGTTTGAGATGCATTCTGTACATCAATTTGACTGACTGGGTCACCAATGTTGTAATTCTCACTTGTGCCTAATTACCGAGCCTCTACACCCTTCTCCAACAGTGTCAACACTGCTGGTTTGGACATATATACTGTATGCTGGGTGGGAGGATTCCAAAGGTCCTTTTGTATGGGGAACTAACCACCGGCAAGAGGGCGACCTCATCTTTGTTTCAATGTTGTCTGCAAAAGGGACATGAGAGTGATAGATTGGACATTGAGGGTTGAGAAGATGTTGTCAATGATCATTCATGCTGGAGACATTATGCATGCATGCATGCTGGAGATAGACATATATATATATATATATATATATATATATATAAAGTAGTGAGTATATCTTTATAAAAAATTTTAAATAGTGCATTGTTTTCATTCTTGACTTCAGCTGGATCCCAAATTAATTGTTTTAAATCTGTGCCTCAAAATCTTGACCAAAATGCATTAAATTGATATTATTCATAATATAAAAGAAAGTAAGTAAGTAAATAAAAAAGAATGAAATAAAATTAATGTGACTAGACAGGCTGAGTAGGTCTGAGCCTAATTGAACCTGGAGACATACTTAATAGGCAAAATAATTTTGCTTTAATTTTATAAATAATCTTTTAAAAATAATGACTTGTATGCCCTGTTTTTCAAAGAACACTCTTATTTCAATTTATTGTTTCCATATGTCTATTTTAGATAACTTATTCCATACTGTATAAGGTTTTTTAGCATAATGTATCTTTTGGGAAAGGGCAAATTAAATTTAGCCTGATCTTAAATTTGTCAAAACTCAAATAAAGTGGCAGTCTTAACTTGTCACTTGTTGGGGTGAGGAGTGTGACTAGGGTAGTGTTGAGGAAATATGATATCAGTCAGCAGTACTGAGCATAAACTTGTACAATAAATTAAACTAAAAATTTACAGAGAGATACATAAATGCACTAATGCATAGACATGTCTACAATATAGATACACACATTATTAAAAAAAAAAGAAACATATCTGGCTTTGTGTTCACTCTTTTTTCTTAGAAGTCTCCCCAAAAAATTTTAAAATAAGTGTTTATTTTTCTAGAATTATTACAATTAATATTAAAATCCCAAAATGTGTGTTTCTTTTAATTTCATGCCCAGAGATTTTTTAAAATTATATATTTTAGTTAGTCAAAAGGATTCATTTTAGCATCTAAGTTGTATGAATAGTATATTTTATTAAAGATTGTAATGAGCCTGACAAGATTTGATGACCTAGAGTCATTACTGATATATATATATATATATATATCAGTGGTTAGAATCTTTGCTTTCCAGCCATGAAACCCATGTTTGAATCTCACCATGGTCAATTTGTCCAGGAGATGACTTTTTGATGTTACCGTTACTGGGGAAAATAAACCTGAGAACCATGGCACAGATTAACCCAAGCCATGACAAAATTGGGTAAATGGTACTGTTGAGAGGTTGTTGTTTGTTGTACTTGCATGATGTCACAAGTCATTGTGACTGAGGGTTTGAGCACAGTAAGCCTTTTTCAAACTGTTGATCATGTCAGATGATGTGCTCTCTGCCAGAAACTGTAACTAAGGTCCATTCAGCATAGTTGCAGTATAAACCACTGGTGGAATCTGAGGGTGTTGGACAAACACAAATATGCCTGAGCAAGTGTCTGCAACAAGGACTGGCTTACCACCTTAGCAGACAGGTGTGCTTGGAAAATAAGTATCCAGCCATCATATATGTTTCTATGGCAGTTTTCATGTAGTCTGAGGCCATTTTCTACTGGCCAGAGTGAGAGCCTATAGCTGGCTGCCATGAATAGGCAGGAAGATTCTATTGGCCAGCATGAGAGCCAACAGCTGACTGACATGAATGTTAACTAGCATGCAAAAAACATCGATAATTGCATTTGTCACAAGTGGGAAAAATTTAAATCTGCATGGCACTTTACTCCAATTGGCTCATTCGCTTGCTTAAACTCAACATTGATTCTGATTCTGCAAAACTGGGTTGGGTGTGAAAAAGTATTTGTTGTTAACATTCTTTTTTCATTCGTTTTTTCCAGTTACGAGTCCTTTTTTAAAGTTGATCGTTTTGTGTTCATTTTGCTTAGTTCTTTTTTTTGTAACAGATTTAATGTTTAGTATAGAGCTTAGAAAAAATTTGCAGTGTGAGATAGGCAAGAAGTAAGGCATGTAGCAACATCAGCACGGCAAAGGGCACTCCTTTAAAGGCAAGGAAGGGCAAAAATATTTTAAGTCAAGTGATAGCGATTGCTGTATGAGTCGTACGATTTTTTAATCAAGCACAGGCAATGCCGGGCCATGCTGCTAGTATATATATAAAATGTATGTTGTGTGACTTCATGAGTATATATATGTATATAAGTGTGCACAGTAGATGAATGAAATGAAATATTGCCTGCAGGGTTGTAAAGCCAGTTAATAGAACAGGGAACAACTGTTTATTCTGAACTGAGAATGATTTCACAATAGACAAAAGAAAGAGATCTTGTCTTCCTTTATTCAATTCTTCCATTGTACATACTTAAACATTAGATTCATTGTTGCACTAAATAATTGAGTTTCCTTCTAGCTTAATGCTGTTTTTTTATGTTGAAACGGTCAGTGTGGAAAATACATCCATTCTGTTGGTTAGGGTTTCCCTGGAAACTGAGGAACTACAACCCTACTTCTGCTCCTGCAATTCTTCATTTTCTTTGACTTTGATCATAAATTAGTTTAAAATGAGAAGAAAAAAAAAAGGAAAAATATCAATTAGAAAAAGTTTTAAATGTCAAGAAACCATTTAAGATTTTGTGAATTAAAAATCATTTGATTTTTGGTGATTTTTATGTAACATTTAAAATAATTTAAGTAAAGTATTATATATAAAAGCATATAAAATATGTCAAGATATCTGTGTATATCTGCATAATGACTAGTGCACGACACTTTTTTTTAAAAAACAAGATTATAGTATTACTTCTGCCTAAGACACAAACTCTATAAAATATTCCCCCTCTTTACTGATGATGAATAAAATCACCAGCATCTCTTAGTCTTTCTACCACAGTGTCAAGCATTAAAAAGCAATAATATATATATATATATATATATATATATATATATATATAATACTAAAAAGAAAAATAATAGATAATAAGTAAGACTATAGTCAGGCTAATGCATGGCTATTTTTTTAAAAGTGGTCAATACACAATTCAGAAAAATTGAATTTATAGAGCTGGTAATAAAATATAAGATAAGGAAAAATCCATGCACAATGGACTAACCAGGCTTTGACCTTACAGTTTCATCAGGGCAGTAACTTGTGGATGGTTAATCTGTAATGCTATTCACTTACAAAATTAACAAAGTGCTGCAAATCAGATATATCAGAAGGGGAGGGGCAAGAGTAGAGTTGGAGGAACCTGAAACGTGAAAAAAAATAGGGCAAAAAAAAAAAATTGTTCATCCAGACTTGTACTGGTCCAGGGTATTATTTATTGATATGTCTACATTTCAACATTACCTCAGACCATTGGTTTAACAGGTTGGTCTTGACTGGGTACGTCACTATGGCCAGTTTCTCTTCCTGACAAAGCCTACAAACATTAGCAATATATCTGTAAGGCTTAACTCGCCTAAATATACTCCATTTTATGCTGGGACTTTTATTGTATCTCTTTTTAAATTCTCAGACATAGTGCAACTGCTGTGACTCTCCAGTTTCAAGGGGGAGATATATATATATATATATATATATATATATATTGTGTGTGTATTTACGCAGCAATCCTTCATTTATACATGTTTCATTAAAGACAACAGACAAGCTACTACGATTAAGCTTACCAGACTCCATCTGAAACATACTAGTAGAAAATACAAACATAATAACCTCATCCACATGTAAAAAAGATTAAAAATGATGGAAGCCTTAATAATAATAAAAAAAGCCAACACTTAATAATATTAACTATGAACATGCCCACAATGTGCTAACAGTGTTAAAAAATGAACCTCTATATAACACTAAAAACATACACACAACCTATACACCCAATTAAATTCAAAAAAAAATAAAATCATTCTTGATAATGGCTAAAAGTACAGCTGAAAGCACTCAGAATTATAGAACATTTGGACAGTTTCTACACACTCTGTGGCCAAAAAAGAAAATAATTGTTCAATCACAAGAAAAATTAAATAAAAAGCCTAATCATAGTACCTTGTTTGTTGTCTTTAATGAAACACACACACACACACATACATACATACATACATACACTTACACACACACACACATATATATATATATATATATATATATATATATATAAGAACATTACAAAAAGTTTTAATTTTAGCTGAGAGTTAATTTATTCAGGATTAAAATTAATTTGGAATCCAGAAATTCAGTGACCAAGAAATTAATGATAAATAATTGTCAGTCTTTTCAGTTCATCAATGCAAATATTAAATGTTAGCTCTTATAAATGATTGAGCAAATTTCAAATTGAAAACTTCCTACATATTGCTATCTGAAGAAAAATCTCTGAAAATGTTAGTCTGTAAACCATCCAACCAGATTTATAATAATGGGAAAAATGAAGTACACCAGTTAATCACTCATGATTTCAGAATTTGTTTCTTTTATTACTCAAAAGACAAGATGGGTGGCTCAAAACACAAAAGCAATTTCAAGTCACATGAAAGAATTTCAATTTGCTTCTTCTCTCTGAATAGGTATTTCTTTATATTTCTTTTGGTATTCACCAATCCATTTTAAAAAAACTGACATTGTTTGATCTGTGGAAAGAACCTTTTTCTTTTTAGAGGGATTTGAGATGCAGTTGTATATGGAGCTAATAAATATTAATAGCACTTGAAGTTTCCAAATGTTTACCTGCTAAATATGAGCCAGATTGACATTTAACACTTTTAGCATTTTGTGTGAGCTACTTCATATTTGCCAAGCAAAAAGTCTGTTTTGCAACTGCAAGTAACTCCGCCAAACAATATGTTGTATTGGCCATGTAAATTAGAATTTCTGACCATGCCAACAGCAAAACGACCTTGACGGAAATTAAGAACATGGCTGCTGCAGTTGATGAGCCAATAGAAGGAGAAGTAATACTTGTGAATAATGCAGTGTGCAAAAAAGATTAATGATTTGTTTTTACTATAATTAACCTAAACATATGGATGCTAAGAAAGTTCCAAGAAAACAAATGTATCCCTAAGATATTATTAAACTCTAAAACAAAAAAATACCAGATTGATGGATATTTTAAGATTGTGGCTAGATTTATAGAGGTTTGAATTTGTGGCAATACTTTTCTTGAAGTGGTTCTTTATTTATAGAAAGTATATTAAAACACACAGGGTCATTAAACACTTTTGAATCAGCATTTTAATGCAGCATCAAAGATTAAGTAATAATAAATATATGACTGAAAACAAAAATTGCAAAATTAATTTTCTTGAATAATAACATAAAAAACCTTAAAATAAATTCAGCCAGTAAAAAAAATCACAAAATTTCTTTCAGTTTTGTTTTTGCCATTTTGGAGGATAAAAAAATTATTTATTTAAAAAGAGAATTTAAAAAAAATATATAACAAGAAAAATGTATAAGCAAAATTTGTTCAAAATATAAAATTCAAATTATCAAATCTTGAATATTTAAAATATGTGGTAATTTGTTTTTGTTAATTAGCACTCATTGACTTATTGTGTAAATATAAATAATATTCTGAATGTCTGAGTATCTTGTTGAGAATTTCTTAGATTTGATATTAAAAGATATAATGAAAGCATGATATGTTTGTAGGAAGAAAAAAAGTAAGGAATCAGAATATTCCAATAATAGTAACAACAGACCATATTGAACAAGATGAAAGAGATAAAAAAGACATATTAAATTTAGAAGAGAAAGATTAAAACTTCAAGCGGAAAAGGTAAAAATGGAAATATTAAAATGAGAAGAGAAAAAGATAAAAAAGGATATATTTGAACAAAAAGAGAAAAAGATGAAAGCAGACATGTTAAAACACAAAGAAAAAAAGAGAAAAATGAGCATATTAAAAGAAGAGAAAAATGGAGATATTAAAATGAAAACAAAAAAATAAAAAAAAATTTGGTGTAAAAAAAAAAAAAAAAAAAAAAAAAAAAGCAAAAAAAAAGTGGTAACATTAAAATACAAAATGCAATTAGCATAATAACAGCTCACCTGGTTTATCTGTTCTCTCTTATCAGAGCTCAATTAAGGATGAGAAATGTGTACAACAACTACAACAACAACAAAAAAAACATGTTATATAATAAATATATAACAATTAAAGGCTAAGTAGATTTAAGGTTAGTAACCACTTCTGCTCAGCTTAAATGTAATTAATCTTTAATTATGATATATTTATGATATAACATCAAGTCTTGCTGCCTACATTTTCATTCTTGATTTAGCTCGGATGAAGCTGCTTTTTTTTCTTTAAAAAAAAATATATTTTCTATTTCAATATTACCACTTTGCGGTAATGTAATTTTTATTTGTTACTCTCTTTTTGTGTCATTTTTTTCTTATAGTTATAGTGTCCATTTTTATTACTATATTAAATTTTGCTGCCCTACTAAAGTATTTTAATATTTAGTTTTATCAAGGATAATGATTTTACAAGATGAGAGTTTTTCAAATTTGCTCATCACAATTCAAAGAAAAATATAATTTATTTTATTCAGTATTTATTTTCTTCTATATCTTGGGGTGGGGTAATTTATCAGGGAGTAATGTCGATAAAACGATAATAACTTTCTTATGTTACCAAACTATTTTATTTAATATTTCATTTGATATCTTGCTAAAACAGTTTGTTCTGCATTGTATTTTCTATAGACTTTCTCTTTCTGGATGATTGGTTGGCACCAACAAAGCCACTTGTCTTGGAACTGTTCATCATTCCATTAAGTGGCATGTAATCTTGAACCAGTCAATACTGGAGTCTCGTTATTCAGTCAATTTCCAAACACGACGTGAAAGTGTGAGATGTGGAGACAGAAAAGAAAATTGTCTGTTGTAATTTCCAAAATGTCTAATTCAGCTCATTGATAAAAAAAATTTGTAATTTGAAGCAATAAGTGTGGTACATTGTTAGAAGAATAAAAATATATTTTGTGAATACGTTGTTTGAAAGATTAGAGAATAGAAACTGTTTCACTGTAGCCAAGACATTAAGTTTTTTTAATGCACACACAGGCATATAATGAACTGATAGTCACAATGGATATCTGACACTGTATCCATCATACATAACTACTAATGATATTTATTAATGGTCATGAATAGAATTTGATAGCAGTGATCACTTTGGTAGATTGTTTGTTTGTGTCAATATTATCACATTTGTTTCATCTTGTTTGATTTAAAAATAAACTCATGATTTGATGAATCATTCTGTTTTCTTCACTTTGATTGTAGATCATAAAATTTAAACAGGTGGGCTCTCCATCCTTCCTTTCTATTTGATAATCTTCACTTATTTTTTTCTCATCTTCTGCATGGTAAAGTGAGAAAACTGGTCCAAGAATAGAAGCATAGTGTTCAAAGTGAGAAAGGAAAAATCATCTCGAAAGTTTAAATAGGGTATCTAAAATTATCCCATTCTTTTTTACTTTTTTTTCATTGACTTTATTGTAAAAATATTTGATTTTTAAAGTGTCTTTTTGTCAGTTGCTTATGATCAATATTTTATCAAATGTAATGCACAGGTTTTCATAAAATAACAAGATGGAAAGAAAATATCTACTGTTTGCACTTATTTGAACATTGTTATATTTTTATCTGGCTTCATATATATATATATATATATATATATATATGAGAGAGAGAGAACTTTGATTAGTATTTTAATTTCTTCATTGTTATAACATTATTATCTGGCTGTGCAGGCCCATTTTGAGAAAAATAAGAAATTGCACTTTACTGGCAATAAAATAAAACTATAAGGACGTTGATGGCTATTTTCATGGGCACTAAAAACATGTCACACAGCTGTTGTATTGTACACTACTATATATCTATGCCTGTTTGGAAATAATTGAGAACACTTGTATTGCACTATACAGTGAACCAACTTTCCTATCAGTAGACATATCAATTGATTCAATATAATCTTTCCATTTCATGTCAGCAGAAAACATGAACCAAAGAAGATGCAATGAATTGCTCTCTTGGAGGTTAGCATCAGCCATGTTGATGGAAGGCAAGGAAGGTTCTCATTGGTGAATAAGAGATAGCACTTTTGTTTTGGAAGCATTAAAATTTACAAGCCATTTATTGCCCCAGTTAACAACTGATTGAAGATCATTTTCAAGATCACCTACCAGTTTTATTTTGTTGAACTTATCTGACTTACTGTTAAGACAGAAGTAAATAGGTGTCATTAACATAAATAACTAGTTGAGAACTGATGACATCGGGAAGGTCAGTGATACAGATAAGAACTAACATAGGTCCAAGTAGAGATTCTTGACCCCACCTTCACACACACACACACACACACACACACATATTAATGTGAAATGATCCAAAAGCATTGCTGTTCAACATGATCTTTATTACACAATTTCTTAATGATTGGATTAAACCAAATATTCTGTAAGGGACACCATAGCCTTTGACCTTGTGTAGAAAGTCAGTATGCTAAACTCTACCTTAGAGATATTTGAAGCCACAACATGAGCTTCATTGTTCTTATCCAAAGCCTGATAGACAAATTCAGTAATAACCAGTAACAGATTTTCAGTTTATCTAGAGAAATGAAAGACATATTGTTTATCCGAAAGAAGGTTATGTGAAGTGATATGGTTAACCAACTTGTTTTTGTTTTATTGTCTTCTTGAAAGAACTGAACATTATTCTTATATTTTGAC
Organism: Acanthosepion lycidas; assembly: GCA_963932145.1. Lineage (NCBI taxonomy): Eukaryota > Metazoa > Mollusca > Cephalopoda > Sepiida > Sepiidae > Acanthosepion > Acanthosepion lycidas. Next base: position 6,877,327 of record OZ010584.1, read on the forward strand.
AAATGAATCCTGCAATTGATTTTGGTATCTTGCAATACATATTTTTCAGTATGTTCTGTTGTGAATACATTTCTCTCTCAAGCAACCATCAGATGATGCCTGCCCTCTAAATCCAAAATTGTCAGTCAAGTGTGAAGAATATAAAATTTCCTAGACAGATTAAAAGAAGTCTAAATGATGTGAATATTAGTGCATTTGGAATTTCCTGACCAAGAATATCCTAAAAATAGCCATTTTTTTTTTTTTATTTTATTGGTGAGTTTATTTCTGTGAATGATTGCAGGAAGAGAACAAAGAGTTGAAATCTAACATGGATCACTGACAGCAAACTGGAAGCATCAGGAAATAATGACAGTCTACTTTCACAGTTCTTTTCTAAGAGCAACTAAAAAGTAATAAAAGAGCCTGTGGCTCAGTCTGGCAGAAGAAAAGAAGCTGCTTTTAATGCACAGGCACCAGGTCTGCCTGGAAAGGATCCAGTCATTTAATATTAAGGAAGAAATAGCCAGCATACATAAATGATGCCTTCATTCTTGTCAGAATATTCCCCTTGGAATCTTACACACTTGTACCAGCTCTTCTTACACTTTTCAAAAATCTGCAAAGTTCTCTTTAAGAATTACTGTCACCTACTTCATTGTGTTATCTCTAATCTTTTCTATGAGTTGCAAGGGGTCAAATCTGAACTGCAGATGGGACTGACAGACATCGGTGTCAAAAACCCTGCATGAGACATGAAGAAATGACTCATTCACTTATTGTTAATGTTTAGTTTGGTTTGGTTTGTTTTACAGCATATCAACCTCAATTGGTTATTTAATGCCGACAAAATTTTTATTGCTGGTAATATTTTGTTTTGTCAAAAATCTATTTCTGGTAATATTTTTCCTTCAAAAATGTATTACTGGTAATATTTTTTTTAAAAAATGTATTGCTAGCAATATTTATTTTTTAAAAACAGTATTGCTGGTAATAATTTTTTAAAGTATTTCTGGTATTAAAACCTATTTTTACACTTTCATGGTGTTTTGTCCCCAGTTTCGGGGTTAACTATTTGCTCATAGCTAGGATCCTAATAGGTGCTACCACCCTGGGTCAGGGCGGACCTGGGAACAACAGCAACCAAGAGGTGGTTCCATGCTCCTCAAAACCTGATCAGAGGTCTTGGATGTAGTTTATCATCTTACCCAGGATGTGGATGTAGTTTATCATCATACACAGGACAGTATTGTGAATGTGATGCTCATTTAATAATCAGTATTCGTAATGGCTGGGTTTTTTCCATACTGATTATATAGCAGTTTGGAATGAGAAATCAGAATGCCAAATTGGAATTCAAGTCAAATTTATTACATTCATTTATGTGCAAATACCCTTGGGAAAGGTATGAATCCCTCTCCCCGCCCAATCTATCAGGTTAAATCATAGGAACTGTATCTGGAAAATCATTATTCTCCAAAAAGTTATTAATGCCATATTCATTCACAAAAAAATATTGTTTGGCTTTAAATAACAAGCAAAGGGTTGATAAACCATAAAAAAAACAAATCAGTTATTCAACAATCCATACTGATATCATACATAGGGTGGAAACTAATGCTTTACTACCTTTTTTCAGCTTGGATAAAATTATACAAAACATTTGAATTCCTGTGATCACATGACTTCTTTGAAGCAGTCACAGATGTTTCTGGTGAGATCTTAATTATTTGAGATAAAAAAGTTAATTTTGCTTATAATAACTGAAGCAATTGCTTTCTACCTACTTTTACTAGAAAACGTGAGAATTGCCCTTGTTGAACCAAAAGAAAGTTTGTGTTTTGAAAGAAAAAAAAATTGGGGTGAGTATTAATGAAATAGGAAGTGAATGTTCTCTTCTTATTGAATTAGTGTTTATTTCATTTCACTTGCTAAGGGAAAAATGTTTCATCAGGGAAAGCAATTTCGTTCCTATAATTGAATTGTTTTCATTTCATTTTGTTTTATTAACTGTTGTCTGTGCTTATTTTTCTTGACTAATTTTCATTTTCGAATAATTAATCTCAATTTTTTTTTTCCTAACTTGTTTTATATTTCTGGTTTTCACGAAAAGTATTTATGTAAGTTTCAGGTTTTGTTCAACATGAAGATGTAGACTTAATTTAAGCAAAAGTAATTTTTGAAAAAATATTTCTATACCCCACCCCACTAATATATTCAATGAATTTATTTTCTCTGTCAGTATTTCTTTGTTTATTAAAACTTGGTATTAAGTCATCTTTATTCAGTAAAACATGTTGTCCTGTGGACTAGATAAGTTCATTTCATTTTCCTGTTTCTTCACTCCCCCCCCCCCCAATAAATATGGTTGTACATGTTATCATGTCTGTAAAATGATACTATTTTTTATTTTCCATATTTGAGTTTGCAGTGACTGATTTCAGAATGATCTGTAAATTAATGTGCGTTAATTGTTCAACCATTTTGAAGGCAACTCTTCTGTTGCACCAAATAATCATAGTGAGCTTCCATAGATTGTAGAACCATTTTGGTTGATGTCTCAGCTTCTTGATATCTCGCCATTGTGCATGTCTTAGCACAAGTGATGATAGAATCCCAAAATGGGTCATTATTTATGTTTCCTTGTCTGAAATTTTTTTGTTTATTTAAATGGAAACTAATTGGATATTTTTCTTAGCAGTTGCCCTGAAATCCTTTGAATTTGTTTAAGTTGTTACTGTACTGATAAATCATCAGTTACCTCCCCTTAAGATCTAGAAGTTAAAAAAAAGCACCCTGTAACATCTGTCAGTAGACGAGTAGTCAGAGTAAAGTGCAGTAAAGCTTTGGTATAAGTTTATTCACTGGTTCTGTTTTTACTACAGTTACATTGTCACTTGGTGTAGTTTACTGCCAAACTTGTCTGATTTTTCTCCAAGTTTTCTCAGTTGAAATCTCCACTTGGTAGTTTTCAAAGCAAAATCTTTGTACTTATTGAGCAACTTTATGGCCAGGAGGAAAGAAGCCAGATCAAAATGCAAGATGGTATGATGTTTAGTACCATCGGATGTGTCTATTAATTATGCATGATGTCTTGGATTTTTTGCCCCACCCCACAACTCCCATCATAGCTCATCTTGAAATCGGGCAACTATAAGATACAAAAGTTTCAAGTCAAAAAGATCACCATATTTGTGTTCAGTAAAGATGAATGAAATTAAACTTTTTGAATGATCAGTAAATAATATTTTCCTTAAAAATGTATTTGTATGTAAAAATCTGCTATTTAAAAAAATGGTTAAAATATTTACAGCTGAAAGAAAATAAGGAATTTTCTGTTGAACCAACTGATATAAGGAACATTGATTTGAATTATTTTGATTGACAAATATCCAAGCCTAAAAGATGCGGACATAAACTTTGCATGTAAGATTATTATTTACAAGTGAGTAAACCTTTTGTATTGGGCAGATGCTTTCTGCAGGCAAGAACAATGACATTGTTGCTACAGAATCGCTTGTTATTCCACTCTGGTGGATACTAAAAGAATGCCTTTCTGCTATTGACAGCAATCTGAGCCTTTCTGACCAGTGAGTTGATCAAGTGTGAGATTTTAGGCTTTGGGTTTAGTGAAGGCCAAATGAACTTCTCGCTTGTCTATTCTGCCGTGTTTGATAAATATCAGAAAGGCTTACTCTGGTCGAGAAGAGGATATACTGAGAGATAACATGAGACAAATTATTAATGACCCCATCCTTTTTATTTACTTATCCTCTGTCATATGTTGTCATCTATTTGCGTGGATATATATATATATATATATATATATATATATAATGTGTGTATGTGTATATGTATATATATAATTACCTTAAATGTTATTTTTGGTGGATATTTGTGTTTGAAATAGACACCCAATTTTTTTTAAACAGTGCATATTATATTTATGTGCCTGTGCACTTGATAAAAAACTTAATAAAGAAAATGTGTTCTCCAGCCTGATTTGAACCTCCTTTATAGGAGAAACAACTGTCTTACTGGGCCAGCTTTAGACAGCTGGACCACAGAGAGTTTCACAACACAGGAAGGCTCTAATTATATCTATCAGATAATGGTTTCTCCTGCAAAGGGGAACACATTTTCAAACCAAGTCAGTGAGCACATCTTTTTTATTATTAGGTTGGTGCAAAAATAATGTCGTTTTCTCACATAGTAACATATGTGAGAAAACGACATTATTTTTGCACCAAACTAATAAGTTTTCTTGAGTGTACAAGGTGGTAGATGTAATAGGCACTGTTTAAAAGAAACTGGGCATTGATTTTAAACATGGATATCTGCTTAAAATGTTTAAAGTAATAAAAATGTTGGATTAAAAATAAATTCATTAATTCTTTATATATATATATATATATATATATATATATAAAGTTTGGTGCAAAAATAATGTCGTTTTCTCACATATTTTAGTATGTGAGAAAACGACAATTTTTTTGCACCAACCTAATATATATATATATATATATATATATATATATATATATATATATATATAATGTGTGTGTCTTGTAACCAAGAAAAGGTTACTGAATGAGGAATAACCAATAATGGTGGTTGGGAATGAAATGGTAATCTTTATAACATCAACAAAATGCAATATTCGTCAACAGCATGAAGTAGGTAAGTCACTGATAGTGGTGGACTACATAGACAGCATATTATCCCCACTTGCAATAGTGTCCAATGTATTTATGATGATTGGGACATACCTATTAGTGTTCATAGGTATGGTATACAACAATATGAAAGCTTTTGTGTAGCAATTTCAAAATGTTTTTATTATAATCTCTTAAAGAAATATACTTTTAAGGTGTGCTATATTATGGTATAAAGTGCTCAATATCAGCAATAGAGCGTATGTAAATATAAATATAAAAGTGAACCTTGAAGTAAACACTCAGAGGTGACAGGCTGTTTCATGCTAGATGCAATCGTCAGACCACCTGACAATTGCATCTAGCATGAAACAGCCTGTAGCTTCTGAGTGTTGACTTCAATGTTCACTTATGTATATATATATACACGCACACACACACACACACACACACACACACACATTTTCTTGTGCATGATATAACTTGAGTATAGTATAACCCCATGTTTCTGAAGTTAAAAATAAGGAATAAATTACATCCTTGGGTATAATATGACTCTGTATTACAACCATACCTATGTAATTTTTTTTGAAGTTGTACCATATTATCCATTAAAATCTCAATGTTGTATCCACTTGAATTATCTTTATATTTTACACTTTAAAATTACATGTACCAGTGTACACTCAGTATATAGTGATATAATTATGTTGGTGTTGTTTATGGAACTATTTTGTATTGTTTTATTTTTTTCAAATCCTTTGAATTTTTGAAACTGGATATTTTGTGTCAACAAACAGAGGAACAAAACATGGGAATTATCACCCCATTTTTCAAGTAGAAAAAAACTCAAAAAATACACAATTTATACAATAGTTAGGCCATTGTAACATTAATGTTATCATACATGTCAGATCTTGTGTATTCCCTTTTTTAATTCTTTTCATTAATTTTGGTGAATTTACTGTTTTTGAGACAAAAAAATATTATGCTTATTCAAAAAGAACAAATATTGCCAACATACCAAATACCTTTTATAAACAATTGTTATCAATACCTGCCTACTTTGTGTTTTATTATCTATTGGGTTAACTGAATGAATTTGCAATCTTGCTCTTTCGAATAAGATTTTTTTTTTAATCTGATTAAAAATTTCTGAAAATGTGTACTTATGTATAATGTGACTCCCCCCCCACATAATGCTTCTAATTTTTATTCAAAATTTCTCATATTATGCAGAATATGGCGTGTATATGTACAAAGCCTGTAAACATATATATTAATTAGTACATATACGCATACCTATGTTTTAGCATGTGACTATAGTTTCACTGGGTGGTGTTTACAGTTCATCAGGCATGGGTCAGTGTTGCCAGAAGTAAACCAATGGCTCATGACAGTTTTGCTGCTACATAGTGTATAAAAAATAAAGTTACACAGTATATATATATATATATATATATATATATATATATAGGCTCCCGGAAATCCGGTTGAGCTCTCTAGGGAAAGGGGGTTTTCAAAAACAGTGGCTCCTACTGCTGTCAAACATTACTCTTCAAGTATGAATTGAGTTCTCCGAGCCGCTGGTGTATTTCGTATAGAGAAAAATGTTTAAGTTCCCATCCTTTCTGCTATGTGATGATGGCCTAGAGGTAAGATATCTGACAGATGACAAATCATTTAGGTTTCAATCCCAGCTTGAAGCAATTAGACATCTAGCCACACTGAGGTGCTGTGATAGTGAAACTGTCTGTGGATGACTATATATATATATATATATATATATATATATATATACACACACACACATATATTTACAGAATTTGTAAAGAGACTAAGGTGTGTGTATTTGCTTCTATAGGAGTGAATTGGTATACAAATGAATATATATTTATATAAGTATGTATACTTGTTCATGTATGTCTTATATAGCTGTCAATATTTATTATGTTAATGTTTATTTTGTATAATATTATTATGTATTAAAATAATGCAGAGATCAAGTACAGTAATATAGAATGTTTGTGTATTGAAATATAAAATCAATATTCTGCCAGACATCACATTTTCATTTGTAAATTTTCATATTTATACCTAACTCTTTATATCTATCTTCCATACAGCAACCTGATTTCATCTGAGAAAATCTGAGAGAGAGAGAGAGAGAGAAATTTAAAAACAATCTTTTTTAGCCTGTAAACTCTTGGCAGTGTGAGGGTTATCAAACATTACTCAGATAAAAAACAACTATTTCCAGATGAACTGATATTGTTCAGTCATGATACACTTCCTTGTAAGGAATGTTGCCTATTTGGACAAAGTTGGAAAATGGTCAGTAAGCTTGTCTCAGGCACTAATTCCTTAGTGTAATGTTTTTGACCCTTCCTCGAGACCTGACTGTTTTATCCTTATACCAAACTAAGTTAAACTTAGTAAGTAGACATTTGTAACTTAGAGAATTTCATTATACTTATGCAATTAGTAGCAATTATAAATCTGTTCAGAATATACCCAATCATTTGGAATCACCCTGGAACTGGTTGTGCAGCCTTACTTTAATTTGGAAGTCAATCAGAGGGGAATATTACATATGCAGCAACAGACACTCTCCCATCAAGTTACTCTGTCAGCAGTGAGAAACTATTAACTGAGTTTGCGTTCTATTTGTTATTGCATATGTATAACTATTGAAAAGGAGTTTTCAGTTTATATATGGGATTGCAACAAAACTGATGGTAATCCTCAATGGGTATTTTGCAAACGGTTTGGAAAATGTATGAGATAAGTGGGTTAGATCTAGAGGGGAATATTTTGAAGGGGACAAAGGCACCATTGCCTGAGGAAAGCTATTTTTTAATTCATATTAAATGGCTGGGTCATTCACTAATAGATCCTGAAGATATTGTTGAAATCTGATTAGGCAATTATATTTCCTGCTTCCATGCCTAAAAAAAGACAAGAAAATGATACATTCTGCATTTTTAGGAATGAATTTTAGCAAATCTGGATTGTCTCATTTTTGTTTTAGCAGAAAAAAACAAATAAGAAGTTGGGTTTAAACACTTTGCAAGAACTTTACTGCAGGTTTTTTTCAGATGATACAGATATAAAAACAGGTTTGTTACCAATGTGCGTTGATCCTGTACCTGAGAAGTTAAGGTCTTTATTTCATGTTTGAATACAAGCATGAAGACACAAAATGGCTGAATTCAGCTTGTCTGAAAAAGAAAAGAAAAAAAGAAATAGAAGCAGACATTTCTTCCCTTTTTAAAACTTAGAATTTTTTTATATATTTGATATTGATGACTTTTATAAAAATTTCAATAGTATTGTGACACACAAAAACTGGGATCCATTAACAGATATTTTATTGGGAATTGTATTGGTGGTGGGGATTGGGTAATTGAAATGTTCTGGGCTGGAACAGGAAATAAAACATTCTTACAATCTGTTATCAAGTCACTCCACCTTCATATAAAGACAAACATTTAATTTCCTCTTACATGATTTGTTGATCTCTCTACACATTATTTCTTCTGAAAAGTATTCATAATTCTTCATTTTCCACTTTGATCCAATGAGAATGCCATTGTGGAAGTGTCTGTTTATTTTCAAAGTGAAATATTCTATTTTTGATTTTCTTTTGGAAATTTTCAGATTTTACATTTGTTAATATTGCACAATGATACTTTCTGACTTCTATATTGGTTGTTTTAATTTTTGTCAACACAGGCACAGCTGAGAAAGACCTATGTGGACAAAAGTTTGATATAAAAATAATCAAGAATATGATACAAGTTTGAAGCAATTATTTTCAAGTTAAATTCATTGCGCTTATTTTATTTAATTGCAAAGTGATGGTTTTGATTTCAACTTTCATTATGGCTTCTGGACATATTAAACTTTGTTCAAATGGTTGGTGCTTAAGTTATTTCCCTTGTAAAGTTTCTGTACTTTTTTTGAAAGACAAATATTAGGTTGGTGCAAAAATAATGGCATTTTTTGACGTAAAAAAAAAACGTCAAAAAACGCCATTATTTTGGCACCAACCTAATAGAAAAGTATCGAGAGAAACTCAAATGTAAGCATAAAATGTTTAAAGGAAGAGGATTAAAGCTAAAAAAAAGTAATTCTTAATATATCAATGAAGAGTGTTATTAATTTTATTGCAGAAATTTACTGTTTGCAAATCTTTATCTTGAATAACATTACACTGCAGCTTTGTTGTTGCTATTATTTCTTTATTCAGGCATTATTCTTAAAATTTCAATATTGCTTTGGACTGTTATTCCCAATAACTCATTCTAAACCTTCCATTTTTATACTATTCTTAACCCCAATACAAGGCTCAAGTGCCACACAAAGATGAGGTTTACTAATTGAGATTGTTGTAAGGGTATACAAGAAGTGGGTAAGAAGTGTATATTGTGAGGATATCTAGGATAGAAAACAATTGACCCTAGATGGGAAGAAGTTAAGACTGTAGTGATTGGGGAAGCATACTTTCAGGTGTAAAAGTCTTGGGGAAGCTTCTTCCTTACTAATGGAATACAAAGGGAATGAAGATAAGTCAGCTTGGTATATATGGCATGCTGGGTTTGTTTGATGTTTTGCATTGGAACAGGTAAGCCATGGAAATAGTGATAGAGCAGCAAGAGGCTACCAACATTTTGCCTCTGGGAAAAGAAGTTGTATGGTGGAAAATGATCACCCACTCGGTCAAATTTTTGGTAATCAGTCTCCCATCTTGGGCAGCGGCTATTTCCAAGTTTCCCACTATAAAATGACTATCAGTGAGGAATTGGCATGGCTTATAACTAGACAACAGCAAATATATGTAAGAAAATCTGTTTGTAATAGCTTTCAGTTTCCATTATTTTGTGTTAGTTATTTGTGTTAATAAGACTTAAAAGGAGGACAAATGAATGCCCAGCTTATGGTGGAACTATGCAGAGGACATTGTGTTAGAAAGCAATTCAACCAAAAACCTTCTTACCCACCTCCATAATTAGCATTTATTGGTTTTATCGGAAGACGAGGAAATGTTTTTGTCAGCTTTCAAGTAGATTAAGAGATACATGATATATAAAACCCCAAAATAAATTGAACCCTTAATAGGTAACCGTAATGCAAAATGTTTTATCATTGACAGCTTGAGGTGACCTTGTGAGAAATAATCATTCAGTAAATTTTGTTTGTATAATGCATTCAGGTAAAGTTCAGACTTTAACAAAAATTATTAAAAAAAACAATTTTCCAATCAATAAAACTGCTTGATTCAAGTAATCTGAAATCTCTGTCAATGGCTACATCAGATGAAACACAGCATTCTCAACTTTAATATGCTGCTTTGGTTATTTCCTTGGATGTTGACCAAATGTTTGTTATCGACCTCACCTCCAGCACAGCCAACACACACTCCTCACCATCTCCAGAACCTCAGCTACAGCTGTCTGCAACCTATCCCTCCCCTCTTAGTTCATATGCATTCATCATTGCTCCCCCAAACCCTCTTCACCATCATCTCCTGGACCGACCATTGCCACAAAAGTTTGTTCTATTCTTGTAGTTCTTCCAAAGGGGTCCCAGCTGCTCTGAACATCAGTTCTATGAACAGCTGCTTTGCTTTATAGTGTTACTTCGTTGAGGCCAAGTTAAACTGGTTCCAAATTTATTTTTAACACCTTCCCCATTCTTTTCACCATCTTTCATTCTCTCCTTTTCAACATTAAAACAACTTTTCCTTCTTTTTTTCGTTTCATCTTTTGTATTAAATGGAAATAAAAAATTTGTTGCTCGATTCTCATTTTGGTTTTGAATTGATGATTAAGTTGTAAAATGTTTCTTATCTATAATCTGTCTTTTTTAATTCTTTACAAATGATATGTGTGCAGTCGTTGAGAGGGTTACCAATTTGATAATGACCTAGAATCACATTGCTTAACTTTTAAACATTCTTTCACAAAAAAATGACATTCTTTTTTTGAAAATTTCTTAAAGAACAGGCTAAAATAAAAGATTACAGAGTTTGTACTGTTTCTGCTAGACAGTATAGTTCAATAATTGAGAAGAATTTTTATTAAAATTTCACCACATTAAAAGAGACTGTTGGCATTTTGACACACACAAAGGTTAGTATATACTATTATGTATGATTATTAGTATATATGTTTCTGAAAGTTTTTGATAAAATATTAATTATTGCATTAAAAGACAAATTGGTCTTTGAATGATTTTCATTGTGTTTTTAATATATATATATATCATATTTGATCTACTTTCTTTCCTAATTATTAGCATTTCATGAAAATTATAATAAATGCACAAAAACTTATCCCAACTTATGTTTGATGAAACTAACAGTTTTTCTCCTTGATATTTTGTGTTGAAATGCAGATCGGATTCTCTGCTGTCAGTCATTGGCTTAGCTTAGAGAGCTACAAAGTTAGGAATTTGTGGAGAATCATGATCATTCACTTTCTAAATTGGCATGGCACATAAAGAAGAAACCTTGCAATGGTTTGCAAGTTATTCTTGCACTCTCTTTCTTACTGGTGTGCTTGATCCTCATGGGGTGCCCCACACATGCTAAACAAAGTTAAGTTTTTTGTGTGATTTGCTATGGTGCATTGGTTAACTAGCTAATCCTACAGACTATTATGACTTCCTAATTCTTTACCTTGTGCCATACTAGGTTAAGTATAGTCATAAAGACTTAATACACTCAAAAATCACTCAATTTCTTTATAGTAGCAATTAAATAATTTTTTTGCACTAATATACCACTTAAGACAAGGCCCAAGAGCCACCCATGCTAAGGTGTTAAGAGTGGTCAGGTAAGCATTCTCTCAGGAGTCTTTTCCACAAAATGGCAGAAGAATCTGCTGAAGCTTCTTCCTTATCAAAGGGAATGAAAATGATTTGATGATATGTGGAATGGCAGGTATGAGTTGTGAAAGTCTGAAATGGTAGAACTGCAGATTATAGCCTGTCTGAAACACTTGCTATAGTAAGAGTGATAGATTATCAAGAGACTAACAATGTTTCATCTGTGGGAAAATGGGTTTCAGGATGGAAAATAATTCATCAGCCACAAATCCATGCAATCACTGTTGCAGTCTTCAGTGATGTCAACTTGTTACATGAGATAATTTAAATGTTGATTGCAACACAATTTTCTTGGCTTCATTGCCACAGCTACAAATGAATAACCTTTTATTCAACAAAGTAACAGAGACATTGAAATATATAAATCAAACTTTATCATGCTTAAATTTGATATTTATAAGATTTCATTATATATATTATCTGCAATATGCCTCCAGAGAAAATTGTGGACTTTTAGTCTTGGACTGGACTTTGGATTGTCATTCTTCTTAACACCAAATATTTGAGATTTGGGTATTAAATACATGAAATATTCCTTGGGAAGTAAGAGAGGCATAATGGTTTGTGGTATCTTTAAATTGTTTAGAATATAGCTATTAACTTCCTGGAAGTCTTTTAAAATTTATCAACTTCAATCTTTAAGGAAAATGTAAAATACAAGAGGAATTCTTTCTTTCTTTCTTTCTTTCTTTCTTTCTTTCTTATACTGGTACTATTAGTATAACTTGAATTTATTATTAGATTAAACACTTACAGTTATTATTGTTAACTAATATTACTATCACCATTTTGGAGCTTTTAGTAAACCACATTGGTTGAAAATAGAGAATGTCTTTGCTGAAATTTAAACTTTTATCCCATTTTTCCTAAGGAAGACTGTCTTGATATGACGTGATTGATTAAGCTAATGGACATAAAATAAAAAGTTATAATAAAAAGCAATTGAAGTTCAGATGAAAGAAATACTCATAAAAAAATAAACAGATAATCCTTTCTTTCTACTTGCTTATTTTAAATGAACCTCTTCCTCTTTGCCATTTTGGACTGTTTAGCACTTACAAGAACCTTATGAGATATGGCTTTGTGAATACTTATACTCTGATTCTTACAGTTAGCTTCATATATTTTGTTATAGTTAGAAAGAAGTACCATTTCAGACCATGTAGGCAATATAAGAACACACAAGTCATGTAGAGGAAACATTGGCAGTTCCAAGTTTACTAATCCCAATAAACAATGCTGGATGTCCAGCAATGTGATAGCTGAGAGCAATATATTTTAATTTGCTGACTCCCAGGTGGAAAAAAGCAGGAGGGTTGATTCAAAATTCCCAGAAGATAATCAGAGGTAATCAAGAAATCCCAACTGGGGAAATCATTGATCATTTTCTGAAAGCAAGAAAGAGTGGTTTCTTATTCTTATTTGTTTCTATGACAGAAATCCCACTGATCATTTAAGAACAAGCGACTATGACCTAATTAGTAGAAACATTCTCTAAAATTAACTCAAATAAACAATGCCTGACAGATGTCAGTAACAAAGTTTTTTTGTGGGGTGCTTGGGAGTAAGTCATAGAATGGATGATGAAAATAGTTGTTATTTAAAGGTTCACAGATAATGTCATGACTTCATCAAGATGTCTTTTCAAAGCACCACTGAAGAGTTCTTGCCTTCCTCAGAATAAATTTCCTTCATTTGTGTGTGTGTGTGTGTAATGCAGAAAGATTGGCGATCATTAAATCTTCCCTGACTTTGGCTTAAGTACTTATTACTGTTTAAGATTATTTATTTGAATCATTTCACCCCAAGCAAGGCAATAAAAGTCACTAGAAAGCAAGTTTACTGTTGGCAAAAGAAACAATGGTCAATTAAAAAAGAGGATTCAAGGAGACAGAACATGACAGTTGACATTGATTTTAAATTTTTGAAGATCAATGTTGATTGGAAAGCAAGAATCCAGAAGAGAGTTCTACTAACGAGAAGTGCAAGAGAAGAAACTCTTAACATAGAACTTACGGTTGCAAATAGTCATTTATACAGTGAAATTATGTGATTGAGCTGCCAATCAAGTATGATACTTAAATTTATGAAGTCAAGGTACCCGTGAGGAAAGCTCATCAGAACAATTACTGTGAAAATATTTATAGAAGAGGCAAGGAGAAGATACATTATGACAGTGGGAAAGTGATTGAAGCTGACATGTCAGGTCAGGACTGATAATGTTGCAGATTCTTTTTGAATGGATGATTTAAATCTTGACATTTGTCATTATCATCATTTCATGAGTTTTTTTGTGTTTTTTACAAATATTTTAATCTTCAATTAGGAATCAGAATAATTTTGGTACAGTGATAATGACCAATCTTAAAGTATTAGGTTGGTGCAGAAATAATGTCGTTTTTTGACGTTCAACTTCAAAAGAAAAACGACATTATTTTTGCACCAACCTAATATTTATCAGATAAGTATTTTAATTGAACTTTAATTAAAATTGATACTGAATGTTCACCTTTTATCAAAGATAAGCATGTACAAGAATCATCATAAAAGATTGTACATAAAGCATATTTCTAGAAGAATAGGCTGAGTAAAGTTAAACTGAGGTCTTATAATGTGCATGAACCACAAATATTAGGGCAAAGTTTATGCCAGTTTAAACACAATCATCTTTAGAGCAGCATGGTTCTTAGAATTAACAACATATTTAAGGTAAAACTCAGGAGACTGAGTACATTAATGATGCTTTGAGAAAAGTTTATGGAGATAATTCAGCAATTTACAAATGGATAACTTTAAAGAACAAGACAAAGTTGAAGAGGGCGAATAAATCAACAGTCCGTCAATATCAGTTTGTGTGGAAAAAAAAAATCATTGCTGTTCAAGATTTGAAGGCAACCAACAATTAATGGTAGAACTAGTAGCTAATACTCTATAGATCTTTGTTGCTTCAGTCAACAGAATTTTTATCTGAAAAAAGTTGAGTAAACTTTCTGCTTATTCGATACCAAAACTGTTACATGAAGATCAACAACAGAAAAGGATAAATGTTTTTAATGGAAACCTTTTGGATTCATACTTTTGCTAATACCCTTGGGAAAGATATGAATCCTTTTTTTCACCCCCTAGCTATGGGTAAATAGCAGGACAGACTGGGTTCTGTAGCCTTGGAAGGCAACTGGTCTACCGCAGAAAGAAAGGACAACCTACTGTGGGAAACAATCTGCCTCATCAGTCATGTATCAAAAGATACATGATCGTCTAAGTGTGTATCACGCATGGCACATAACTGACCACAGACCAAGTTCTATAGCCTTGGATGGCAACTGGTCTACCACAGAAAGAAATGGCAACCTACTGCAGGAAAAAATCTGCCTTGTCACTCATGTATCAAAGAATGGTATCATGCATGGCACATAACTGACTGAAACAAATAGGATCAAAATTGTGAAGGCTTTGTGAATTGTCACAGATGATGAGAATGGGCTTTAGCAGTATAATACTGAAAACAAAGCCCAGTCAAAGCAGTGGTTACCTAAAAGTGGAAAGGATCCAGGCAAATCAAAAGTAAATTTGTTAGGAGGAAAGGCCAGAGGGCGGGTGTATAGAGACAGTTTTCTGGAATGCTCTTGGCATTTTACTAGTTGACTCTCCAGGAGAGTAAAGGATTATCTCCTGCCCCTGCCAAAAAATTCTCTGTATTTTATATCATTAGCTTTACAGTCTTCATCTGATCCAGAAATTTTGATTCAGATGAAAATTGTTGTAGATATCATCTTCTTTCTGTGATGTGTGTTGCTTCATCTCTCTTTCCCTTGTTTTGCTTTAAGAAACATTTGATTCTTTACTATGCTTGTTTCTCTCTACTCTGTTCCCACAAACTTATTAGGCAGATTATTTTCTGTTTCCTTCTGTTCTTCCTACTTTCAGTATTTCCTTTGAGTGTTAAATTTTCCAAGCCTTCCAACCTTATGGTGTCATAAATTTCAACTCTTTCTGGTTTTATGTATAAGTATCTCCTTCTAACTGCAACTGAACATGTGAGCAATGGTGAAGTTTAAATGAAAACATCATTTAAACATCATCAATTCTGATGACATTCTCAGCATTTGTCAGTTCAAAATTTCAATCATCTGAAGAAGGCCAAAGTGTACAACAGCTGAAACATTGTGAATATGGCCATCAATAGGAAAACAGTTCAAACTATGTAAATAATTACAATATCTCATCTCAGAAATATAGACAGATCTTAAAATATCATAACGGTAAATTCATTACTGTTTGAGCCACTGAACAATAGAAAGCAAAACAAACAAATGCATAAACACTAAGTATATGGAAAGACAAAAGACATATTTTTCTCACAAAATTATGCTCATCACAGTTAATTGTATAATTGATTGGAGGTTAGATGTATTTTATCACCTCATAAAATGGCTGAATTTAGGGCAAATATAGGATAAAGAATAAGTGAGCAACCTGAATAACAATATGAGATCTTAGATGCCAGATCATGGATGACAAAGATTGTTGGAAAATGTGTAAGTTTTAATGAGCTTTATCATTCACCTTCTGAAAAATCATAGGTCAAAAAATAAAAAGTGTAATGCATTTGCCGCTTTATACAATTAATGTATTTAAAGTCAAAACAAGTTTTTTGAGTAAACTGATTAATAATGAGATATAATGATTGAAGACATTAACAATTCAACAATATCTATTTTCTCTGAGCTTCACATAGAAAACAATAATTTAAATCTGTTCATAAAGATTTTAAATTATACTGAAATACACACACACATATACACACACCTTTATTTATATATATATATATATATATATATATATATTATTTTAGGATATTACATTGAAAACATGTCAAAATCACTACACAGTTGCAGTCGTGTTTCAATGTGTATCAACACGTCATCAGGTGATTGTAAATCACTGGCGAGTGAATGATTTATTCAAATTTAAAGACAAAATACAGCCTCTTTTTACAAAAAAAAAGAAAAGAAAAGAAGAAGGTGGTTATAAGGTTTGTGCACGTTACTCAGAATATTCTGTATTGAGCCCTCTTTTAAATTAAATGTTATGAATGTTGGAATTGTACTCTATCTGTTCCCATCTTACCTGTGTATATATATATATATATATATATATATATATATATATAAAATAAGATTTGGAAAAACACCTAATATTCAAATGTATTAGGTTGGTGCAAAAATAATGTCGTTTTCTCATATAGTAACATATGTGAGAAAACGACATTATTTTTGCACCAACCTAATATTTATATGTAATATTTATAATACATATATTTTTACAGAGACATATTAAAATTGTGTTAATTACAAGTGGGTTTACAGAAAAAATAATTTTACTTTAACTGGTTTCATTTTAGTTTTTCAAAAAGTTTGTAAATGTTTTATATTACCACATGTTGATGCTTGTGTCTTAAACAAATGGAAAAAATCAAGGGACATAATTGGTTTTTTATTTGTCACTTATGGGAAGGAAAATATGATAGAAATCTGTTTTGAGGGATGTGCCTCTGGTTTATGCAATGAATTGAATATTGGTTTAAACCTGCTGATAAAAATATTTCTTTATTAATATGCTTGTATTCAGTGGTTTTGTTGTCGTATTGGTAGAATGGGAAGATATTAAAATTTGGCAGATTTCGTCCTCCGCATTCCTCTATATGTTGGCTAAGGGGTATTTAACTGGTGTGGGTGATCCCTGATTTGTTGGCGATGAACTGTCTTCCTTTGTCATAGTGTATTGCCGGTTTGGCAAATGTAATGTTCATGGCAACTTTTGCACGTTATTTTGTATATTAAATTTTCTGAGTTGCATGACAAATAATTTTGAATTTGGATCTGTCTTTGAAGTGAAATTTATGACCTTCTAATAGGGTAGCTGCATTACTCTGTAAAGGGGTCAGTTGCATCTTTTCACCTGAGATTCATTAATTTTGTTCTGCAATTTTGCAATCGTCAGTATCTTTTTTTTTTTCTTAGTGATTTTGGTTGTCGTCTATTTTTTATAATTAGGTATTTTTTAATAGGTTTTTCATCTTGTTGTCCTTTAGTAGGATTGGTAGATTGTATGTGTGTGTAGATTTCTGTATTCTTTGAGTGGAAAGTTGAGATATAAGGTATGACCTTTTTTCTTTTTGTTTCTTGGAGTGTGTGGATGTTAATTTGTTTTGATTTTTCAATGCTATCGTTGATTAAATTTTGACGATATTTTCTCTCGATGAGTATTTTTTCCATCTCTTCCAGTCTGTAGTCACTTATTGTGTTTGAGACTATTGTACAGATTCACTTGGCAAGGTTGAGTGGGATGTTGATACGAGTGTGTTTCAAATGGGAAGATGTAAAAAAGTGATACTATTGAGTCAGTAGGTTTAAAATATCTGTTGCATTCTAGTTTAGTGTTCTTTTTCTTATTAATATATCTAAAAAGGAAAAATTTTGTTGCTTTACTCCATGAGGGAACATTTGAAGCCAGTATTTAATGGCTTCTATTTTGTAGTCATGTGGAATATTGCTATATAGGTTCACAACATCCATTGAAACTATATAAGTATTATGGTCGACCTCATTTGGCAGATTTTTGAGAAAATCTAAATCATCTTCTATGAAGCTCTGAAGGTATTTGATGAGGGGTTTCAATAGGATGTCTATGAAGTTTTTTAGATGGTGTTTCTCTCAAATTGGGCCTGCTATTATAGGCCTTAGTTTTAGGTCAAGTGATGCAGGTATATTCACGCAATCGGCTTTTGTTATATTGCATGTTTCATTGATGAGTTTATTTTTGTGTACTTTAGGTAGTCAATAAAGATTACTTGTTTTACAACTTGGTAACATAGTCTTAGCATTATATTAAAGATTTATTAATCTCTGTAAATGCATTCCTAGACCCCCCCCTCCATACATTAATCTGTCTAAGTATCGTATGATGGATGAACATGCTTTGGTAAAACTGATAAAAAATGCAGGAAGGTGACTGATTGATTGAGGAATCAGTCCTGCTATAATCAAATTAAAAAGTAAGTTTAAAACCAGAATTGATATTTGGAATTACTATAATGGCAAATTCACTACCATTTGAACAATTGAACAACAGAGAGCAAAATATGAAAACATGTAAACATATATGCAGCATGCAGGGAGATAAAAGATAATTTCACATTGAATATGGTGCAGAGGAAAAGAAAATATCTTCACAATGATAAAGCTTCACAAGTTGGAATTGTTCTTTTTAGGAATTTAGAAAAAGACTTTTGCATGCAATGAAATTTTGCAGTTGTTGAATTTTTGTACTTCCTCCATTTGCATCAGGCTTTTGTGTTAATTTCTTTTCTTCTTGTTAAAACCACTTTGTCTTCACGATTCTTGTTGACCTTGTTTACTTTTGCATAATGGCTTTTAAGTTACAAAGTTTTTTTTATAAGAACTTGTTTATAAACAACTGTACTCAGATTTGACTAAATCCTAAACAACATCACTAATAACATTAGTTAGTATTAAAAAAGAATAAGAAAAAAAGAAAAGAGGAAAATGAAACTAAAAGTGCCACTAAATATTTTATTTCATCATGTCTCCAAGAATTCTGTCCATTCTATTCATTTAGTTACAATTGAAATGTGTTTCTTCGTTATTAATTTGATGGAGGAAAATAAAATAAAGGAAATACTGATTAATTGATAACAGTTCACTGAAGACTTGATAATGATTGGGGAAGCATCCTCTTGGGAGTCTGTTCCCCAAAGTACCAGTTTTTGGGAAAACACTGTCTGAATGGAACTTCCTCCTTACAAATGTGACATTAAAGGGAATGATGAGGAGTAAACCCCGTGTATATGGTATGCTGGGTAAAAGCTGTGAAGATTTGAACTAATGGAATTGAGAAATAATTACTAATTTTATGAAAAAATTGGGCAATCCAATTACTTGTCAAAATCTGACTTTCCCTTAAGAAAATTGTGTAATTTCTTTAGCCTCTTCTTAAAGCCACTTTGCCTTCATGATACGCTTTTTGACTTTGTCTGCTGCTACCTTGTGGTTTTAGAATTAAAATGTTATCATTGCTTTATCTTGGTTTCGTTTGGATAAATTCAGTCATTTTAGAAAAGCTGTTAAAATATAACACACACACATTCATATATATATATATATATATATATATATATATATATATATATATATATATATATATACACACACACACACACACACACATATGTAATGTGTTAATCTTTCAAAGTGTGTTGATTAGCAAGCTTCTCTTACAAAAAAGTTTAATTGAGTTCTTGCATTTACCTTGAGATATCCATCAAATTAGTTTATTAAATTGTATTTCTATGCTTCCATGGACAGAACATGCTTACAGCCATATCATGTTGAAACATTGGTTCCTGTATGATCACTGAAGTTAATCAATGCAAAGCCTGGTCAGTATCTAGATGGATGACAGTTTTGGAATACCAGGTTCTGTAACCTTGGATGTGCAGGTGGTGTAGTGGATAATGGCTCAGAATTGTTAATTGGAAAGCTAAGTTCAATTCCTGTTGGCTTCATTATATTCACTTACATGCAAATAACCTTGGGGAAAAGTATGAATCTGCCTCTTCTTACCCCAGCTATGGGTTAATTAGTAAAACTTGTATCAGTAAATCATTATTATTTCAAAAAAAAAAAAAAAGAAGTCTTACAATCTGAAATTACTTTCTAGCTTTAAATAACCTGCAAGTGGTTGGTAAACCATAGAAAATAAATCAATCAATCAATCAGTGCTTTTACCTGATTTGAATTCTTAGTTGGTAAGATTTTGCTGAGAACTCCATCAGTTTATCCAGTTGGTTCTGTTCAACAAATATCTGCAGTATTGATTGGATTCAGGGATATCGCTTTTCAGAATCTAGCATTTTATAACTTGAGACTAAAACATTTTTTCAGTCTGAATGGCAAATGATAGCTCATCTTATTTCTAATACTAAGGAACTTGTTTTTGACTTTTCTAAAATCTGGAAAAAAAAAACATTAATAGAAATCAATTTTTATGAGAAATCATAATGTAAACAAAATTATGACAAAAATTAAAACAATTGTAAAGAAATAAAATCATAAGAATAGCTATTTAAAGAAAAGTTTGTATTAAGTAAAAATTACAATAAAGGCAATAATTTTAGACATCAAAGAAATTTGAAGCATTAAACTTGCTGAGGAAGAGGAAGCTTAAATTTGTTTCTTTCAAAGAAAAAACACACAAGTCTGCATAGATTAATCATCACCCATATATGTGGCCAATAATCAGTCATCACCATCACAATATGGGAAACCTTCATATATCTTTAGCTTAATATCTCTTTGAGTGAACTCTCTATATGTAATCTGTATATAATAATTTCTATATAATCTCTCTGGCTTGACTTCACAAAACAAAGATCATGAGGGAGTCTGTACGCATCACTTGCAGGCACTTTTGTGACTGATAAGTCTCATGTGGGACAGGCATATTCGGTTGCAGTAGTGGCAGCTAAAAGTCTGGCCTAGGCTCGATGACATAGCATTGCAGTACTTCATCATTTGCCTCTTGTTCCTGAGAGAGACCCTGCAGGTATTTTCAAAGAAGAAAACAGTATGGTTGGTGGTGAGATGCCAGACATCACGTTTCTCAGCCAGGATTGACTATTGGCAATGGCTGATGTCACAGGAAACAAAGGATTTTTTCAGTTAATCTTTGAATTGCTTCTTTGGTGCCCCTCTGCCACAATACCAAGTGGAGAGCTTGCTGTACAATAAGATTTTAGGCAGGCAATGATTCTCCATCTTGGAAATATGTCCAGCACAGCCAGGACTTTAGAAATATGGCCTCAATGCTGGTGATCTCACCTTTTCAAGAACTCCAATATTGAAGATGTGGTCACTCCAATGTATGTTAAGGATCATAAACAGTAGTGCTGGTGGAATTGTTTGAGGAGTCACAGGTGGTGTTGGTAAGTAACCTATGACTCTGAGCTGTATAGGAGAGTGGTGAGGACAATAGCTCTATACATCTTGATCTTAGTGCCCTTTTCAGGTGTCTGTTGTACCACATGTTTGTATAGTCTGCCAAATGCAATCCTCGCTCTTGCCAGTCTGTTGTTGACCTCCTTGTTGATCCCAACATCCAATGTGATAGTACATCTGAGGTAGGTAAACTGATGGACTGCTCAGTTGCTTCAATGATGATGTGGGGAGAGCAATACTCATCCCAAGGTGCAGGCTGGTAGAGTACCTCTGTCTTCTTCAAGCTCAAAAAGCATGGCAGCCTCTGTGAAGTAGGAAGTGGTCCACTGCAAAACCCCTTCTGTGTGTGTGCAACAAGTGCAGCATCATCAGCAAAGTAGAGGTTTTGGATAAGTTGCTCCAGGGTCTTTGGGCTTTTGTTGTAGATTAAACAGGCCAACATTGAGATGGTATCTGATGTAGACTCTGTCCTCATCATCAAGGTCTTTCATGGCTTGTTTAAGCATCATGCTGAAGAAGATTGTGAAGAGAGTTGATGCCAGAATGCAACTCTGCTTTACACCATAGGTGATCGAAAAGGGCTCTAAGAGATCACTGTTGTCTCTAACTTGGTCACGCTGATCCTTGTGCAGTTGGATGATCATGATCAGGAATTTTGGAGGACAGCAGAGTCACCCCATGATCTGCCATATTTCTCTTCTGCTCACTGTGTCAAACACTTTTGTTAGATCAATGAACGCCACATACAGCACCCTGTTTTGCTCCTAACACTTCTCCTGCAGCTGCCAGAGAACAAACACTATCTTGTACTCTAGTTGGTTCTGAAATTGCACTGATTCTCTGGAAGGTGCTGTTCCACAATGGTGGGTACCAGCCTATTCCTTGCAAGGATCTTTCCTGCAATGGAGAGCAGAGTAATCCCTTGGTAATTGGAGGAGTCAGATTTTTCCTCTTTGTTCTTGTACAGGGCAATGATGACTGCATCATGGGGATCTTGTGGTATTTTCCCCTGATCCCAACTACAGTGAAAGAGCACAGTTTAGGATGGATGCCTTGTTTGTAAGGAGCATCTGACCATCTGCACTGCACATAGGACTCTGGCCCTGATACATAGGACTGTATACTGCCTTTAAAGTTTCATAGAATCCCTTGATGTCTTCATTCTACATACAGCTGAATAACCCCCATATAATAATCTCTATATAACAATCTCTGTATGTAATCTCTATATATAACTGATGCAGTATGCATTTTATTTGTTTTTTTTTCCTTATGTCAAGTTGGATGTTTTGCTTTGTGGAGTAATTCAAAACAAGGGAAAATTTGTTCCAGATCTAAATATAAGTCGTTTATGTTGGAAAGGATATTAGACTAATCCAGAACCTATACTCAGAGCAAACCACCTGCATACAGATAGAAAATGAATTCAGTAAATATATAAAAATGGAAAGGTGTGCAAGACAAGGAAGTGTCTTCTCACCAGACTTATTCAACTTTTGCAGTGAGGAGTTCCTGAGACAATTAGAAGTCCTACCAGGATTCATTATTGGCAGCCACAATCTTAACAGCATAAGATAAGCAGATGACACAGCGTTGAATGAAAGCTACAAGGAAAGTGAGAAGAAAGGACTAAATATCAGTAGCAAGAAGATAGAATTCATGGTTTTCAGTAAAAGAAACAGCCCAACATACAAATTAAAAATTGGAGATACCAAAATGAAGTGAATAGAACTATTTTAATATCTGGGAAGTGTTTTAACAGAGGACAGAAAGTATGATATCAAAATCTGAAGGCACATTTGAATAGTGAAAGATGTCTTTCAAAAACTAAACAAGTATTAAGAAACAGAAAAAATTCATTAGAGACAATGAAATAAGTACTAGACTGTTAGATAATATCAGTCTTCCTTTATGTATGTGAATGCTGGACAGATTAAGAAGTGACTTGAAGCTATGGAAAAGTGGTTCTACTAAAGGATGCTGAGAATACCATGGATGGAACATGTGAGAAGCGACAAAGTTCTAGAGACAATGGAAGCAAAATGGACGCTTATGCATAATGTCAGAAAGAGAAAGTTAAAAATTTCTAAGGCACATAAAGCAGAAAAAGCACTTGGAAAATCTGATTCTCATAGGATATATTGAAGGCAAGTGGGAGAGAGGAAAAGATCATATAACCTATGGGCTTGTTTAAATGGTTGGCAGAGTAGGGTTTAGGAGAGAGAGCAAAAAGACAAAATTTACTAAGAGATTCAAAAGACAGGAAATTGTGGAGAGCCATGATTGCCCATGCCCAGAAGGAATACAGAAGAATTATAATAAAATTAGGGAATAAAATCAGAAACATATCCCCCCCCCCTATATTTTAAGAGCTGAATTTACTATTGCCACAACTTTGGAATGAGTAATTCAAAATTCAGTTTCAATTATCCAACAATTAAGCTAAAGTGGTTAATTATTAATTTTATAAAGATAAGTTTTATATATGTGAAAAATACGCGTTAAGTTTCATCCCCTTTTTTAACTGTATGGTAAGTCGTATTTATTGCCACCTTTTTATCTATTTTCTGTTTCCCACCATTTTGTTTCATACCCAGGGCTGATCAACAGATACCAAAGCAGTTCAAAGTGGAGGAAAAAAAAAGAAAGGTCTCTAAGAAGCAAGATGCTCTCAAATTGTTTGTTAACAAAAATGAATGCACCATTTTTGGTATTATTCAGCTATTATCTTTTGAATGTATTTAAGTGTTTATCTAATTTTAGAGAAAATTCTCGGTTTCACTTATTGACACTTAAGAGGTACCATATGAGGTACCAAATGTAAGGGACATAGCACATAGAAGAAGAAATGCTGGTCATATTCACTAAGTGATTTTGCCAGGATCTTTAATACAGAAATTCTCTTACAGAATTCTGTTTCCTTCTCCTTTTCAAATACTCAGCTCAAGAGATGTTGTGGACATTGTGTTCATGTCCTTTATTCCAAACAGAGAAAGCAGGCTTGTTGTTGTATCTCCATATCACCTTTTATTTTCCTGCTTTTGAACTCCTGATCAAGTCTTATTGTCACCAAATTATCTTGACTTTCATTTCACATAAGCCTCATAATTCTGTTTCAAACTTTCCTTAAGGACAATGTGGTCATCTTGATCCTATATTCTGACTTCAGACTCTCATTGTATTTCACATACATAATCAGCAGCAGCTGCAGACCCATCGTCAATGGAAGCCATCAAAAGATTTTGATTCTGGCCTCTCCTCCAAGTGTTTAAATAGCATTGCCATTAAGGCTAGAAAGTAAATGTCCTACTCAAAGGCAAGCCATTATCTTCATGTATATTTCCTCCCTTTTTCTGCTTCTGCAACAGATGCAGTTTCCATAGACATCACAGTCAATCTGACTGCTTCAGTCTTGCTCAATATTCTAGGATTACTCCATTTCTATGTGCTACAGGAACATATTGTTAATAGTTTTTTGTCAAAGAATAGATTTATTTCTCAAACTTAGGTAAAACATCATAACACAATTGTAGTTGGGTATATTAGGAAGATTTGAACTAACTACCCTTGAGAATTGGTCTAACTAACCTTATGACAGACACCCATAAATAATTAATAATTAACCACTTTAGCTTAATCTGACATGAGGTCACTGTAATTGGGGTTCATTGTTAACAGATCAATGAAAAATTTCTTTATTCCACTCTTGTTGATGAAAATGTGCGCATAAAATTTGGATTTAAAAAAAATTCCATCCTCATTTGAGTTAATACAAATGTTTTTTGTTTATGTAATGTCAGTCATTCTATTTGGTAGTGAATGCTGGACAATGTTGTCATGGATGAAGAAGAGACTTGAAGCAACAGAAATGTTGTTCTATAGGAGGATGATGGGAATACTATGAACTGAACAACAATGAAATTTTACAGAAAATGGAAACAAAAAAGAACCATTATACTTCAGAAAAAGATTGTTAATATTTCTTGGATACCTAGTAAGGAAAGAGGACTTGGAGAAGTTGACACTCATAGGACTTATTGAAGGCAAGAAGGACAGGGGAAGTCAATGCATAACCTAGCTTGTGAGGTTGAGTAAATAGATGGCAGAACAGGGTTTAGGAGAGATAACATAAAGACAAAATTTATTGCGAGCTACACAGGACAGGAAATTGTGGAGAGCCATTATTGAACGTGGCACAAGGTAATGGTTTCTCTTTTTGTAAAATTTGTTTTCCTTTTAATGAGAATTATTTTGTTTGCTTATTTTGTTTTTTGCTGATTTCTTCAAGAATATCAGAGAAATAAACTAAAGTGAATTAAAAGATTAAAGAACTTTCATGGAAATCCACCAGCACCTGTCCCTTTGGTTATTGGTGGAGTTTGTGCAGAGAAGCTGGATAAAATGAAGTTTCTGAACATGTGCATTGCAGAGAATTTATCCTGGACTAGCAATACCATTATGTTAGTTCTTAAAGTGCAGTAGTGGCTCTATTGAACAAGAATTTTCAGAAAAAAGTTTACAAAGGGAGTTGCTGATGACCTTCTATTGCTGCTCTATTGAGAGTCTGCTGGGTTATTACGTCATTGTTTGGTATGCTGGCTGCTCATCCTATAAATAAATAAACGAATAAGGTTAATAAAAGCCATTTCTTATTTATTGGTTAATCCCTAGATTGATGATAATTTTCCCTTCCAATTGTGAAAACTAATTTCTATGTAGAGTTTGAAATGTCATTTTGGTTGCTCTTAGTTTCCAGTTGATCTTCAACATCAATTGGTCACTTGCCAAATTTGTTCAGTGCAATCATTCCAAAATGGGTTGATTGGAAAAAAACCCAAAAAAAACACAAGAAGCAAACTAAAATTGGAAGGTCTATTTCAATTGTTTGAGTTTTCTCTCAGTCCATTAATGTTTTTTTTTAAGGCTGCATAAAATGGTCAATTCAGCTCCATCAGCCATTGGCGAGTCAGAATCGCAACAGTAAGACATTCAGGTTAATCATAGAAAATTAATGTATTATTTCCTTTGCATTTGTGTGTGTGTTTATATATATATATATATATATATATATATGGCTCATGATTGAGAGAAAAGAAATGTATTTTTTATTTATTAATCTGACAGATTTTATCGCTTTAAACATTACTTTAGGGTATATTTGTATTTAAGTAGACACGCCACTTATTTATCAAATCATATATTTATTTATTTCTGTCTACCGCCCTGAATATTCAAGAAATCTTATTAAAGACAAAACCTGATGAAGGGTGCATGTTTTTCTTTATTAAGATTTTTCAAAGATTCAGGCAGGTAGATGAAAATAAATAAATATGCTGTTTAATAAATAATATATATATATATATATATATATATATATATATATATATATATATATATATATATGCATGCATGTTTCATTGAATGACAGGCAAGGTGCTTTGCTTTAGTTTTATTTTTTTTACTAAATCAAAACACCTTGCCTGTCATCTTCAATGAAACGTGCATGAAAGAAGGATTGCTGCCTAAACACACACACACACACACACACACACACACATATATATATATATATATATATATATATATATATATATATAAGGCTGGTTTAAAAAGTCACCCATGCTCTCATGATTGGTGAGTCTAAAAGTCATAAAAAAAAGAAAGTAAATTTGTTATGGAGATGGTGGTCTTCTGTCAAAAAGTGACAATCACCATGTAGCAAAATTCTGGAAAATAAAGCATAATATTTTTTTTTTTTTTTTAAAATCTGCATTACAACCAAAAACATTTGCAGTTTCTCTCTTCTTTTTAATATATATATATATATATATATATATATATATATATATATATATATAACAATATCTAATTTTGTATAATAAGATAAAGAAAAAGAATACAGAGGATTTTGGCTACATTGAAAAAAAAAAATTCTTTCAAAAAATTTTGAAACTACCTGCGTCTCTCATTTCGTGCACATGTGTAGACATAGCAATGTCATCAAAGCCCACTACAATGAAATCCAAATGGATGAAATGCATCACAAAACACCTTTCCAGTTTGCTATATTTTTCTCATATATATATATATATATATATATATATATATATATATATATATATATAAATGCCAATTTCTTTCAGTCTGTCTGAACTAAACCCATGAACCATTGTTGATGAAACTTTACATACATGTTAAACTAACATCCATTTTGTTACTATGCTAATTGTTATTTTTATAAAATATATAATGGCACCACTCGGGCCCCAGATCACAGCTCACTGCTGTATGTGTCAGCCTTTCAAGCTCTGGGTGACCCACAAAACCAGCATGGCAAGAGACGTCCTACGAAAGATTCAAAAGCAAACCTTAGCGGAATTTGTCACATTCAGTGATGCCATTTACAATGAGGCATTAGTTGACCTGGACACACAAGTGCAATATGGGAGGCCAAGGAATTGCTACATTTGACCCACCTTAAGCTGAGCAGGCAGCAAACAATCTTGCAATTGAGTACATGCAGGAGATCATCTATGACACCAAGGAAATGATGGCGTATATAGCTGATAATGAACACAATTTGATGGAGGAACAACTGGGTGTTTATAGCACAATTATTTTGAGAATTGAAGGTGAAAAAGGAGATCTGTTCTCCCTCAATTCTCCCATTGGAATTGGCAAGACATTTATCATCAACCTACATCTTGCTAAAGTGTGCCAAATGAAACCTATTGCTCTAGCTGCGGCATTAAGTGGAATATCTGCAACTCTGCTAAGTGGTGGCTGCACAGCTCATTAGTGCTTCAAACCAAGAGAAGGCAAACTGAAACATCAGTCATTGTTCTGTAAAAGGTAAACTCCTCAGTGATTGCAAATTGAAAATCTGGAATGTGGTGACAATATGCTATAAGGGTTCCTTTGAGGCCCTTGACATGGCACTTAGATCTTAGACACAAGACAGTTCATGGGAAGTGCAACAGTGTTACTTGCGGGAGACTTTAGACAAACCTTTCCAGTGATTCCAAATGAAACAAGAGCTGATGAGGTAAATGACAGTATAAAGTCTTCCTACCTGTGGAGCAGTGTGAAAAAGCTGAGATTCACAACCAACATTAAAGTGCAGCTTAGTGATGATGAGGAAGCTAGTACTTTTTCTAAGCAACTATTAGATGTTGATAATGGCACTTTGGTTGGCAAGCATGATGACCAGATCAGCTTGCCTTTTGGACATCTGATTTAAAGGAACTAATATATATATATATATATAACATTTCACCATTCTTGGCAGAACTTTTTTTATTATCACAGTGTAGGATATCTAATAATAAAAGTGTTTGAAAGAAAAAGAAAGAGAATCTAAATGAAATTAGCTACTTAACAATAAATTTTTAACCAATAACATAATATACAAAGTTATTGTAAATTATAACATTAACACAGACAAAAAAATTACATAGGCACCACAGAAAAAAACTTTTCAAGAAAGATTTATAACCACAAAATGTCATTCGAAAGAAAAAATACTCAAACAATACAACCCTACATATGCCGCCAAAAGAAAAACAAAATCCATGCCAAAATCAAATCAGGAGTTATAAAAAAGAGCAGCCTCATACAGTATTAACAGTAAAAATTGTAAATTATGCTTAGAGGAAAAATTAGCAATAATTAGTATTAATAACCAAAATAAACTCTTAAACAAGAAAACTGAAATAATGGGTAAATGTAGGCATATAAATAAATATTTACTTTGCCATCTCAGCACTAACTAAAAATAAACAAATATAAATATAATACAAGCTTTAAATAAACTGATAATGAAGGCAGATATTGCAGAGATTTCTTTATCACCTATGAACAAACCCAGATCATTGAAGAACTTACCTGCGTCCTGGACATAGCAGGACATCAGGCAAACTTCCTTGAACTCTTCTAACCTCCTGTCCTGATAAATACTAAGCCAAAGTTGTATCTGTCCTAGGCACATCAGAGCATTCCCTAATAAGTGTCCAGATTGATACCAAACCTAAGGCATCTCCTGATGTACTGTTCCGTAGAAAGATTTTTTGCTATGCGAAGGCAGACTGGGACAGCTTTTGATCCTATATTACAGAAACTCCCCTCTCAGCCTTCTTCAAGCATGCTGCCTCCAAAACTGTTGCCCTTGTCACTGATTGGATCCTTTCTAGAATAGAGAGTTTAATACCTCTGACAAAAAAAAATTCAGCAAAAACCAGTCAGCCCCAGTTCACCCTTGAATGCACTGCAGCCATAATTCACTGAAACCACTACTTCAATATCTATCATAAGGAGCAAAGTAGTTCAGCCCTCACTGCGTTCAGAACTGCCTACAATCACTGCCCAGACCACACTTTTCGACCTTGGTAGTCCAAAAACATCTCTGAGCTCTTGTGGATGACAAATTATTCTTCACCCTCCAATCTCTCTCCCACAGTTGGGATGTGACAAGACTCTCATTGCTCAACTACTACTTCTGTGAAAAGTGCTTGGATGAACTATACTCCCTAGTCCTGCGAATTCAAGGACATGCCATGCCACTTACATAGTATTAAACCATCCACATTCCCTCCATATTCCATTGGTGAGAAGTAAGTTTCTTCCCACAAACACTGCCCTGTGAACTGACTCCCAAATGGATTTTTCTCTGATCACTGCAGTTTTAACCGGTTCAAGGTTATCTTCCACTCCTATAAACATAATAGCCCAGTGAAGATCTGTAAATATGGGTATGTGTGCATGTATGTACATAAGTATTTAACATTACATTATTAGTATCATATATATATATATATATATATATATATATATATATGCAATTTTTTTACTTATATTTATCAGTGATAGAGCAAACATCGATCCAACTAAATATATATATATATATATATATATTAAGACATTTTTATGTTTATACATTCTTTTTATAGATACAAATATTTAAGTAAATGCTCTGTTTATAATAAACAGTATTAAACAACATTTACTGGCCTGAATGTCCGAGAAATTTTCACAGAAAATATTCATCCTCCGACAGGATTCCAACCTGTATCCTATACAGAACCATCATTTAGCTTGATGTACCTTTACCAATTTGGCCACAGAGGCGCGTTCAGTTAGCAAGGTCGAATTTAATGTATATATGTTCGAACTCGGCTCTCTGATTCCTCAATCCAAACTGCTATCCATTACGCCACCATGCCTCCTTCCAGTCGGATTCATTACATTCACTTACGTGCTAATACCCTTGGGAAAGGTGTGAATCCTCTTCTCCCTCCAGCTATGGGTAAATAGTAGTGCAGACTGGATTATATAGCCATGTATGGCAACCAGTCTAGGAGAAGGACAACTCAGAATTCAAAACATGCGGAGGGTCGTTTGGAGACTTTGTGGCACACAGTGCACCAGGTTTCTGTATTTGGCCCTTCAGAAAGTGTGGATAGTCCTGCATGAAACCTTCACCACTATAATCAAATCTCATGTGCTGTTGTCGGGCTGTTGGTTTCCTAGGAATTCGACGGGAGAGTTGAGTAGTATATATATATATATATATAATTTGGCACACTCAAATCACAGTGCTGATAACAAATATGGCACCAGTTTGTTTACATTGCACAGATCAGTATGAAAATTTCAGTGATTGCGCAAGTCAGTGTTGCCAACATTGTGTGAAAACTTTGTGTGAATTGACTGGATAGTTTTTGAAATATTAGAAAAAAGTTATCTCGATAATAATTTGGCACACAGTGTATATATATATATATATACACACACACACACGAATAGAAATATAAAAAGGAAGTTTGTAAACAGTCATGCCTAAAAGCTATAGACAACTAAAAAGGGCTCAATACAAAATTCAAAGTTGAATAAGTAGAGCTAAGATATTTAATAAATGGCTAAAAAGCCAGCCTTCCTCACAACCCCAGGTTTCAACTGTAAGGGTTTCCAATTGCCTGAGCAGACCTTGTGATTGGAACCTGGATTGTGATGTAGGCTGGCGTTTTAGCCATTTCTTATATATAGAATAACTGTACTATATTAAACAGTACAATTAAGCCAAATATATAAAGGTTGGGAGTCAATCAAATCATTCTATTTACTTTAGTTTTGTAACTGCATTAGGGTTACACTAACATTTAACTGAAAATATATGAAAATGATTTGTTGCAAATCATGCTTGATGATCACTTGCTGTACGAAACTTTTACCCATTATTTTACAATAGTTTTAGTGTCTTTATATTTACTCTCTTTCTATATATATATATATTTATACACAGACATATCCCCCTGTCTTTTATCTATTAGAAGAGTCTGAACATTACAGAAATGTTTTGGATACAAACAGAAATATTTTAAACAGGAAATATTAAATTGAGTGGTCAATAGTGAAATCAAAATTTTGCCATTTTATAGATTCAGTCAAGTTTTTATGATTTGGATTCTGTAAATTTTCATTCCAATAGATTGAATGTTAAAATATGATTGAAAAGAAATAGTATCTTGCAGTTTGTGGATTGAGGAAATCTCTGCAGAGTCAGTTACTATTTCTGAGGTTACGTTATCTCTTTATATTTGCATATCTAACAGCATATACTCATGATGAAATCTTTACAGGATATTTACTCAGGTCATGAATAGCAATCGGAAAGAAAAGTAAAAAAATCACTGATGTATAAATGAAACACAGAGAACTAATGTTTTGTTTTAGTCAACTTTATTGCTGCGTTTTTAAGTCCTCAAAGTTAAATTGAATACTTAAGAGAAATAAAGAATTGTAGCATTTTACCTTGTTTGTCAAAAGATGTCTGAAAACATGAATTTAAACTACAATTCAATATCAGCCATTTTGTGATCTTTCCTAAAATATTTGCATAAATGCTACAGTTTATTACTTTTTTTTCTGTTTATCCTTAAAACTTATGATTATATTTTTTTTAAACATTTTCTTTCATCAGGAAGTATATAAAACTGAATACATGTGGCAACTGTTGGTTTTATATAAATACCAAAGTCAATCTTAATCACGTATTTGCTTCTGACAAACCTCATTTTTTTTTTAATTGTATTTCATCAAGAGATAATAAATCCTGTGGCTGACAAGAAATAACATCATTATCAAAGGCCTATTTATTTCTTGTTTTTCAAGAATAGGTACCTGGAAGATTATATCTGTACTCAAGTATACTTAAAAAAAAATAACCCTTAAACTTTTCAAAAGCAATAGATACTTACTAAGAAAATATCAGTTAATAATTTCAGTTAAACACTTTCATTACTGTAATATTATAATGGTTTTGCCTGATTGTGCTGGCCTATTTTTGGAAAAATCTTAATGAAATGGCAATAAAGTCACTGACAGCAGTTTCTTATTTTCCTTTTGATTAGATACTCAACATACCAAGCTAAATGACCCCCTCCCAACACAATAAAAATACATCACACAACAATTTGTGTTGTTTTTGAAATAGGAATAAGCACAGGTGACCACCATTTTATGGTATTATGAAAACACACACACACAGAACTTAAAAATTGTTCTTCATCAAGCGATGTTAGATAACTTATGGTGAAAATGATTTAAATCATTTTCATCATAAGTTATCTAACATCACCTGAAAAGGAACATAGAAACATAGAAATTTTTATGTAGCAATGTCAAATATTATAATAATATTATATATATATATATATATATATATATATATATATATAAGATTGAAAAATTGACTGTAAACAAAACCTGGGTTTCAACCTTCATCAGGTGACTTTTGTTAAATAATTAATTTGTAGCACTATATTTTCCCATTTATATAATCTAATGTCATAAGTAAAATCATCAAGGGGGGAAGAAGAAAGAACAGGCAAAATCAGAAATGAAGAAAAAATAAATTAATGTATAAATTCTCATTCGGGTTCATATTGGGCCATTGTGTGTTTATTAATGTATTTGTCCAAATTGACTATCATGAACTCTACAGAGAGAATGGTTTAATTATTGTACATGAAAAACAGAAAAAGGCAAACAACATTATTAGAAAAATGTTTTTCAAGCTTTTACATGACCTTAAATTTGAAATCATGACCAAAATGAACAAAAAGATTGTACAATATTTAGATGTAGAATTTAACCTCTCAGTTGGCATTCTCTCTTCATATATGAAGCCAAATACAATGGTGAAATACATAAATTCCAAATCTAATCAAGCTCCAAGTATTATTAAGCACATCCTGAAAGGTATCAAGTGCAGACTTTCAAGAAATTCCTCGGCTAAAGAAATCTTTGAATCCAAGAAAAAAGAGTATGAAACAGTACTGAGAGAGGAGGGGTACAAAAACAAATTGAATTTTAATCCTCAACTGAACCAGCGATTGAGGAATAGAAATAAAAATAGCAATACTGTTGGGTTTAATCCCTCCCACTTTAAATTTAGAAGTAAGAACTAATATGAGGTAATATTTTTAAATTGCTTACAAAGTGTTTCCCCAAAACTTCTGAATTACATAAAATTTTCAACGAAAATATAGCAAAATTAAGTTATTGTTGCACTACTAATCTGGATAATATCATAAAGAAACACAAAACGAGGAAATTTCCAGATGGATGCACATACTAACAACAACAACAACATTGGCCATTACAATTGCAGGGATAAAAGCAAGCGTCCTTTGGCTGGTGACTGTAATAATGTGAGTGATTTATAATGCTGAGGTGGAAGAATTCAGGGGGTAGAACAAAGCCTACGTGGGATGTACAGAAGGCACATTCAAGAAAAGATGCTATAATCATAGGTCTCCTTTTAAACTGGAGAGCTATGGGCATTGTACTAAGCTAGCTGGCCATGTGTGGGAGTTTAAAGAGAGATGTAATAGAAACCCTGGTATCAGATGGAGTATTTTGAGAAGAGTAAAGTCTTGCATCTTTAATGATAGTGTTTGTAGGTTTTGCCAGGAGAAAAAGCTAGGTATTGTGACATACTCAGACAGAGACAAGTTGTTAAATGAACACTCTGAAGTGAGATCCAAATGCAGACACATTAATAAATACACTTTGGCCCAATACGAACCTGGTTGAGAATTTATATGTTAATATTTTTTTTTCTTCTTTACTTCCAGTTCTACATGCATACATATATATATATATATATATATATATATATGTATATATATATATATATATATATATTGGTGCAGCAGATCATTATTTAAACATATATTTTTAAATATAACATAAACATAGCCATATAATATTAGATTGATATTATTCACAGTAAAAAGAACCTTCAGATATTGGAGGCCATCTACATTAAAATGAAGCAACCCACACTCAACAAAATTACATTTTAAATTAGTCACAATACATTACATTTAGACATTGGTTCTTTTGTAATACTTCAGTCTATCATGTGACATGATATCACAGAACTGCATCTTGAACTTAGAATCTGCATCTGCTACTCCATGACTGTTGTCATCACATAACAATTTTCTATGTAAAAATAACAAAATATCATCTTTGATGGTGGATATCTTTGTTTTATGTTTGCATAACCACATTCTGAGAATGGCTCATGTGAGCCGAAAGCTTAGGACCAAGTTAATAAAAAATATCCAAATGTTGGACAATTTTTGGCTTTGTTTTCACCAGAATTTAAAGCAAACATTTGAACATTAGAAGGGCTCTTGATCAGACATAATCATTGTCTGTTACATTTCATTTTATATATATATTAAATATGTGGTGCAGTTTAATTTATATTACAATGAATCATTCATACAAAAAGTAGATTAGTAAAGTTAATGATATAAAATGCCAAAATCCCTTCGCAAACAACATTTTAAAGGTGCATTAACCTACAAATCACTCGATGAATGTTATGATCCTTGTTTTTAAAAATTAGAAGCTGAATAAGGTCTTTCTTTAATACTCAAGTACTTTCAACTGTACATTCAGTCATCTTCAGGCATGGAAATTATTATGCTTTTGGTAAAATTCAGGTAGCATCCGAGACGAAAAAATTAAATGCGAATTGAAATATGTTTTTTTTTTTAAAAGTGTTATTGTTAACGGATACAAACTTTTGAAGTATGCAGTCACAATGCTATGGCAATTTGAGAATTTTTTTTGTTGTTGTAGGAGTCAATGTGGCATGGACTAAATCATTCAATAAATAGAGTAATGTCTCAGTTGTTATCCTGAAAATTTGCACGTCAGATCAGTCGTTTTAAATCAAATATGTGGTGCAGTTCAATTTATTCAATTTTCAATTTTTTGTAATGACATACTCATATGTCTACAGCAATAGAAGTGTGGATTTCTGTAAATAATGCAGAGTATTGTAACAGTTGTTTTCATTTCTAATGTTAGCTTGCAATAATTTAGTCGTCTTTATCTTCTATGTACCTTGTCTGTAAATGGCTTTCTACAACTTTCTGTTAAGAGCTCTTAGCAATGTTTTTCTTTTACTCTATCTCCTACTCCCTGTTCTCCCACCCATTCACACATGCTTGTTAGGGGGTCTATTATACACTGTTTTCCCCTCCACCTGCCTTCAGTGTGTCATGTGAGTAAAATTCTCCAAATCCTTCCTACTTGATTATGCATACTAGAAATTTCAACAATCTCTTTATAATTCTAAATGTCCTTTTTGTTTCCATTTTCCTGAAAAGCACATTGCTTATGTGCTTCATCCATGGTACTCTCAGCATCCTTCTGTTGAACCACATCTCAACTGCTTCAAGTTTCTTCATCTGTGAGGAAACTATCCAATAATCATTGCTATGTTAGTAGACTGATATTGATATTGAAGTTTTTGTGTTTCTTTGAATGTCTGGAAAATATATTTTGCTCTTCCCATGTGCTTTCAAATTTCTCTCTCTTAAACAATAAAATCCAGTAAATCTCTTAAAATTGTTACATTGTACAGAAGAAATAAATTGAGTGGACAAACACAACCTTATGTCATTCCTCACTTTGACATACCAGATATTGTACAATCACCAAAGTTAAGCAACATCGAGCCTGATCGATACCTAGATGGGTAACCATTTGGGAATACCAGGTGCTGTAAGTTTGGATGAGTGGGTGGTGTAGTGGATAACAGATTGGAATTGCAAGTCAGAGCACTAAGTTCCAATTTCAGTCAGGTTTGTTATGTTCATTTACGCACAAATATCAATGGGGAAAGCATGAATCCTCCTCTTATTTCCCCACCCCAGCTATGGGTTAATTAGCAGGACTGGTATCAGTAAATCATTATTATCCCCATCACCAAATCTTTTAATCTAAAAATATATTCTAGTTTTAAATAATCTGCAAAATACAAATCCATCTTTGCATCCCTCCTCTTATTTTGGTACACAATTATTTGTCTATCAAAGCCTTTTCCCAGAATGCATTATACCAAAAGATAAAATCTGTATTTCAAATCCTTCCTCTTAGCCTTTTCTGGATGGTTAATGAGCCTCACCTGCCTGAAATTCATCATGGATGGATATTCCTTTAGATTAGAACATCCTGGAATGTCAGAAAGATATTAACAGGGGCTACATTTTGCTCAAGAAGTCACTTGAAGTTAGGTGTTCAATTCCCTCACGTATTTTTCCATTTTCCATAGAATGTGATTTAAAAAAAAATCAGTTCTTTTTTTTTCTTTTTTTTTTTTTTTTTATAGAGAGTATTAGACTAAAGATTAAGTTCTCTGAAGTTATAAAATATTTCTGAAAAGAACAAAAATATTCTCCAAATGGTTTTACCTTATTTGTTCATATTTGGGATTTATTTCGTTTGTGTGTAAAACGTAAATTTCGTCAGTTAAAATTTATCATGAAAATTTCAACTGTTTGATTCCTTAAAAGTTATTTTAAATTTAATGAATTTATTCTTACTTTTTCTCTATCTGTGAAGATTAAATTGTTAATTAATTACCTCGTAATTAGTTAATTTCTGTCAAGGGACTGGCAGTAAATTAATTTCATGAGTTGTCATATCCATAAGTGATTGTTCTTTTTTGTTTTGTTTTTGTTACTAACCTGATGGGGTTGATTCCAAACACAACTTTTAATGATAAGAGCAAAAAGAAGAATGGATTTGCTTCTTGAAGAACATTTCAAATTAGTTGTTGATGTCAGTCCTTTTCTTCTTGCTTCTATCAAGATGGATGAATATTTTTCCTTAGTGATTTTCAAGTCCTTTACTTATTTTACTGTTTCACTTTAGGGTGGAAATCTTAAGCTTTTTAACATTTCCATAAATGAAATGAAAATCTTTTTGCATGGCTACAAAGAAAAAGAATTCTTCAATTTTACCTTTAATAAAACTGTTCAACTTCCATGTTTTGGGATATAAAGTCAAAGAAAATGGTTTGGATTTTGATTAAATTTTTTCTCATAATCATGGGTACGTTTGCCTGTCTTTCTGTCTGCATATCTCTATATCTCTCTCACTATTTCAGTTTCCTTTCTCTCCCTATGTTATGGGACCTTACCTATAATAACATAATGGATTATTCCATATGTAATAAATATTGCACCTCAAGGGGAAGCAGGGAGTTCAGCCTGAAGTCTGGAATGAGGTCCATCAGGAGTCTGTCAGTCAAGTCAGAGGCAGTCCAATACAGAGTCGCATTCAGACAATTACTACTAAACCTGATTGTTCATACTAACCTTTTCTACTTCTCTGTATATGTTCCTGTTTGTAATATGTCTGTGTTATTTCATATACGTGTTCAAGTTCTTTATTGGTTCTGCCTTGGACTATCACCGTGGTACGAGGAACTGGACCATAACACCCTATTTCAGTGTATCCATGTTTCTCATACTCTCTGCATTTTGGTCTGTTCATATCTTTCTCTCCCTATTTCAGTCTCTTTGCATCTCTCTCTCTCTCTTGCCTCCATTTCAGTTTGTCAGCATATCACTTTCTCCTTATCTTGGTCTAAACATATAATTCTCTCATCCTCCCTTTTCACTCTGTTCACATCTTTCTCACTCTCTCTCATTATGTTCGATCTGGCACTTTCTCTCTCCCTTTTTCAAACCTGTTCTTGTTTTTCTCTCTCTCAGTCAACATTTTCATATCTATCTCTGAGCAAGGGATGTCAAGATTATAATGCTTCCTATTTAGTTGTACAGAAACTACAAGAGAATGCAATAAAATGATTGGATCAAGCAAAGTTTTAAGCTACTAAACACTATTACCACTGTTGGTTATGCATTTGCACCAGAGATGAATGTGATCTTTGCATACCACACTCATAAAAAATCTGCATTTGAAACACATCAGCTACCACTTAACTGTGTTCACATCTACTGTGTAAATAGACATCAAGCATCAGTTAATGTCAATGAGTGCTTTTTTGTCTGCATTGGATGGAATTCAATGGCACACCACTCTTTCCTAGAGACTTTCATGTCAAACACTGTTCTCAGAAATAGTGTATTACAAGCCAGAAAATACTACAAATTTTATATCACAAAAATATTAGATTTAACTTTATCAAGGCCAAGGCACTTCAACAAGGAAATGTTTTCAAAACAAAAATATTTTAATCAGAACATTTCTTTTCAGATATTTAAATTGAATAGTTTTTATTAGGTTGGTGCAAAAATAATGACGTAATAATGTCATTTTTTGACGTATTTTTTAAAGTCAAAAAACGACATTATTACGTCATTATTTTTGCACCAACCTAATATTATCTAACAATGAAATGGTGCCAATGACTTGATTCAGAATTCAAATTCAATCACTTTTGATACATTACAGTAACGTGTTGCCATTACTTGATTCAGTATTGAATGTTTTTTATGCGACCATGACATGGTGCCAATAATTTTATTCAGACTTCAAATTGAATGTTTGTTATCTGGCAATGACATGGTGCCATTGACTTGATGCTGAATTCAAAATGGATTCTTTCTGTTATATGAGGGTGGTGTGGTGCAAATGATTTTATTCAGAATTCACATTAAATGCTTTCTGTTATGTGAAAGTGGCATGGTACCAGTGACTTCATTCAGATTTTAAATTGATTTCTCTTTGTTATGTGACAGTATCATGGTGACAATGACTGGATTCAGAATTCAAATTGAATTCTTTCTGTTATGTGACAACGACTGGATTCAGATTTTAAATTGAATGCTTTTTTGTGATATTGTGATATGTTGCTCAGATTTTGACTTTTTTTTTTCATAATTAGTAAAAATTGTCATCACATTGAGGTAAAAGTTATATGTTTCTCTCTCTCTCTCACACACACACACACACACACACACACACAGTATGGATGAGAATGTGTTGAAAGGTTCACAGCTTGACCACAAAAAAATCTGACATCTGACATTTGATCATTTGGTTAGATTTAAGGAATTGGTTGGGTTAAAACTTTTTGGCACCCCCTCATACATTATTTATTCAACCTTTGTCTCACATCATATTTTTTATGTACATAAAAATCTTGATTTAAATATTGTGTGTGATCTGATATTGCTCCAAAACTCGTGCCTTAAATTTTATTATATTAGTCTATTAGGATTGGAGGTTGAGACTGAATGGAGTTAGGCTATGCCTCAGTAAACATTTGCCTGAAAAATGCTTTTATTAAAATGCATCTTATATTGAAACTGTTTGGTTGGAAGAGATACAAAAGCAGGTTAAGACAGAACTGAATTCAATAAGTTTGAATATTGATTTTTATTGGCAAAATTCCTCTTCTGGATTCTTCTATTTTACAACTAGAATAATTAATGGTAACCTTGTCTTCAGGTTTTTGAAGAAAAATAATTAACAACACTTTCTTATTTAAAAGATTGAATTAACAGATGAAGATCAAGTCACTTATTGAAAGTTTTAAGACTGAATAAATATTTTATAAATGTGTTTTTGCAAGCTTGTCTGGCAACCTTTTTCAAAGTAAAGTATTTCAGTTGTGACAAATGTTAGAATATTCTTTGGTTAATATTTATCAAAAAGCTTTAACTGTAAGAAGAAAATGAAAAATCAACAAAAATTCTGAGAATGTTAAATGCCAATTTAAAAACCAATTAAGCCACAATTGATGTAACGAGGTTTTAAGAAAAAATATTTTGATGGTTTTGTTTTGTACTAAGCTCTGATCTATTTGACAACTGCTGCTTCAGTCAGACGAAATGTGCTTCACTTAAATTGCTTTTTCTTTTTCTCATTATTTCTAATCTATAATTTTTCAGATGCCAATTGCATTAAAATATTTTTGGACAGTGAATCATCAGTGGCTTAATTAGTGAAGTGAGTTTAGATTGATTGAAAGAAAGAAAATGCAAACCCTGTTCAAAGAAAAAAGAAATTAAATAATGTGGTACAAAAAATAAAAAAAATAACAGGATAAGTTTCCAAATGCAAATCTAACACTGCATGGACAATTTTATTTTGTTTTATTCAGAAGCTAGAGATAGTTTTAAAAATCTTTATTTTGATTGTTCAATTTTAAAAAGTGATATAATTTGGGCCCTAAAAAAAGATGACAGTCACTTGGGACATACTTTTTTTAATGATTTATAAAGAGTGAAAATATTATTTTGTCTTTAATGTTGAAGTGAAGTATTGGCATTATTTGACAAATTTCTTAGACTAGCAGTCACATATTGATTGTTTAGATGATTATATTTTGGCCAGCGGCCTCACTGCTTAAGTGCTTCTCAAGCCTTTATAG
Source organism: Acanthosepion lycidas (assembly GCA_963932145.1). NCBI lineage: Eukaryota > Metazoa > Mollusca > Cephalopoda > Sepiida > Sepiidae > Acanthosepion > Acanthosepion lycidas. The sequence continues at coordinate 6,918,579 of OZ010584.1, forward strand.
CAAATGCAACCGTTTCCCCATATTTTAGAATGTCATGCTTTGCTTTCATAATTATCTAATTCAAAGGTTACCATGGAGAATTGTTGTCCCTGAAAAGATCAATATTCTAATGATTTGAATTCACCAGTTGGTGATCCCAATTTCTGTCTGAAATCCTAAAATTACCCACAGTTGATTGGGGTGGGAGTTGGTTCACCTCTGGTTTGAGAATTACTGTTAAAGTCTTTCTCAAGTGTACATTGTATTTAATAATATTGAAATATTATTGTATTCTCATCCTCTTCATATTCACAAGAGGGCTTTCGAATGAGATGATCACATTTTGATTTGGACAGATAATTTGTGAGAAGTTAAAGATTAAAATATGGCAATGGTCAGATGTTTTGGAGAGCCATAATCGCCAGCATCCTGAAGGGGCACAGCACATAGAAGAAGAATTAGGCATTCCCATACAAGAAACATTTAGTTTTCATTGACCAAACAGTTAATGTTATTGTTGGTGGAAATTTATAAAATCTTTTATTAATATACGTTTTAGTATTATTGTTCTTTTTAGCACTGATGGGAGTTTCCATGCAAACATTTTGTTTTTGGAAGTGTGTAGTTACATGGCTCTAGAACAATGGTTTTTAATGTGGGTTAGATAGAACCCTAGAGGTTTGGTGAGTCATTCTCAGGGGTTAGGTGGAGGTCAAGACACATACACTATTTGTGTGTCTATTCTGTCCACCCACTTGTATAATTTGTGATGAAATTCTCTGCTTGGCCATCATTGGCTGCAGTTGGTCATGCCTCATCACTTGGCTTTGATATCTTTGGTACCATCAGCAGTAGAATATACAACATGGGTGATGACATCTTGGCTTAAGTAGTTACAGATCTGATTTCAAGCCCAGCAAAATTTAGCCTCCAAGTCAACGAGACCACTGACATTTCCAATCTAAGCCAGCTTGTTATATTCATGCACTATGTGAAAGAAGAAGTGATAGAGGAAGTTTTTTTTTTATTTTCTAAGCTTTTTACAACAACCACCAAGGCAGCTGATGTGAAGAAACTTGTGGATGACATCTTCAGAGACAATGATCTTTCAAGGAATAGGCTTTCTTCAGTTTGTTCAGACAGAGATCCAGTCATATTGGGACAAACCTCTGGTTTGGGGCACTTGTGAAAACTGATGCACCATACATCATTTTTCTGCACAGGCATGCATTGGCAACAAAAACCTTGTCTCCAAATCTGGCAGAAGTACTAAAAATTGTAGTTGGATTTGTAAACTATGTGCAAAATAGTGCTATGAAACATCACATATTCAAAGTGTAGTGTAACGAAATGTGTTCTAAATTCGAAGTACTTCTGTACCATTTAAACGTTCGTTGGTTATCCCAGGAAAAGGTGCTGAATTGTGTTTTTGCCATGTGCATGGAATTAGCACAGTTTTAGTGGGAGCAACAACATTATGGCAATTGCTTTAAAAATTCTGAGTTCATTCTTATTTTAGCATACATAGCTGACATCTTCACTGCTCTCGATCATCTCAATCGACAGATGCAGGGCAGAGAAGTCGAAATAGAAGAAATCCTGAAGGCTTTTCAAAAAAAGCTATCATTATAGAAAGAACGAACAGAGTATGATAACTTTGCAAACTCTCCGTTGCTGAACAACTGTGTAAGATCAAAAACCTTTCTCTATGCAGGGTACTGAAGTAAGCAATTGCCATGCACTTAAATGAGCTTGCAGTGTCTTTTGATGGATATTTCCCCACCAGAGAATTATATCCAGCATGGGTAAGACAGCTGTTCACATTTAGTGTTGCAACAGCAGATGTCAATGATGAATACCTTGACAAAATCATTGAAATTCAACAGAGCAAGGTTCAATAGAACAATAACACCCTCAACATTTTGGTGTCATCAAATCATAGTGTACCCTCTTATTGTTAAGAAAGCCCTTCATATACTCATACAGTTTGTTACAACATATCTTTGTGAGAAATCCTTTTCAAGGATGGTAGATATGAAAATGAAGAAAAGGAACAGACATTACTGTGAAAATGATATGATAGTAGCTCTTCCCAAGGTGAAAAGCTACAGCAAAAGTCACATTGATTTGCTGTAAATATTCATTGTATTATGTTTTTGTTTTTGTGTGAAAGTCATGTTTTGTTGGTTTTGTTCTTTGAACATAGGGATTTTGTGTGTGACAGAGGAATGGTTCATTTGTGCGCTAATAAAATATAAAGAAGAAATCATATTTTATTTTTTACAATTACAAAGAGTTTGGTGAATGCATAGACGAAACTTGCAGGGTTCAGTACCTCCAAGAAAGTTTAGCACCACCTGCTCTAGAAATTAGCAAATACCATTCTTTTTTACTTTTGACCTTTTCTGAGACTGGCTGTCACCCAAAGCTAGAAAGCCTAGTCTACCCTTCTATTTAACTCAAAGGCATTCATGCAAAAAGGAATGTTATGAATTTTGATGATAATTCCAAATAGCAGGAAGACGATATGACAGTAACCTTAAGAAATGCTTTATTCAACAAAAAAAAAAAACAGAGCAGAACGATGTTATCAGTGTCTTGTCACATAATGTCACTCTCCACAGAATACAACACAATTTACAGAGAAAAAAATTTGTTTATTTACATACATGAAATTTACATAGAAAACAAAAAGAAGAATTTGCATTACACAAAAGAATAAGGTTCATTTGCATAACAATGAATACAGTAGTTTCAACGAAAATTTGAATTCAGCCAGCCAAGTCCACATTTTGTACAAATAATTAGCCAAGTCCACATTTTGTACAAATAATTATGTGACATGCACATATTATGTTAATTGCACAACTACTACAGTGACTGCAGTTACCAAAAATAATTTGCTCGATGTTTAGCTAATCATAAATCATTTAGAAATACCATTCACTTGACTGACATAAAGAAGAAAAACTTCTTTTCCTGACATTCAATAATTACCTGTGTAATAACAACTCAGAGGTGTTGTAAGACTTACTTTATTGAATAGTGAGGCATGGCTAGACTGCTTATATATAGTATCTAAGTGAGAGAGAAAGAGAATTCTTCTTTCAAAACTCCTTTTGGTCTATACTACAACTTGTGTAGAGTTTTAATATTTGTTTTAATAAATAATAATAATTAATATATAAATAATTAATATATAAATAATTAATACTATTCTATGTTTGTATTATATTTGTTTTATGCTAAGACATATTGAAAAAAACTTTCCCTCTGTAAAATGATTGCCAATTCTACTCTGTTTAAAAAAAATTCATAGGGTGCAAAATGAAAAAAAAATTCCATTGTTTAGAATGTTTCTATAACTGTATCACTGTCAGTTAATTTTTCATAGGAAAATACAAGGTTACAAATGTGTGCCACCCAGTGAGGTGTGAACTCATGATGCAACGGTAACAGCTTTCTGAGGTCAGTTTGTTGCTCCTTGAAGAGATGCCCAAGTATTTCTAAAGTTTAACTTAGTTTTGCATAATGCTCTGAGTTTCAAGCTCCTGGGAAGATAACACATCTCACCCAGAAATAATGATTTACAAGATTTTGGCTTGTTAAACATGCAAACAGAGAGAGAGAGAGAGGGAGGATGAAACTCTAACAGACTAAATTGTATCTAAGGAAAGATAGTAAATTAATATCTCTATGCATAATAAAGGTTGCACACTGAGAGAAAATAAAATTGCAAGATTCTAAATATGTCTTTCAATTTACTGAAGATTAAATATACAAATAAGTAGTTGGATGGTGATAAATATTCATATATACTGATTAATACACGAACAGGTTCTGAAATAAGTGCTGTATCAAAAGTAACCAGACTCTATATTAATAGGCTGTGTATCCTGTTTGGGTGCTGATACAGGCCTCTCTTGTCACAAGCATATGATCATACAGATAGAAAAATAGCATCTTGCAATGCATTATTCCATCCCTCCTGTACATGTTGCTACGATAAAGCAAGAACTGTGGGTGGGCTAATTGAACAAGTCAGGTGTCCACCCCTCATTTCTCATACATGTTCAATTAGGAGTTTGTCTCATGATCATGCTGGCCAGAGAAGTTGTTGAACTTTTTGAAGAGTATGTGGAATAGCATATACAGCCTGTGGGCAGGGATTACCCTACTGAAACATTTCTCCTTCCCAGTGCAGGAATGGCAATAGAATAGGTTGAACAATGTTCTAGACATGTGTACTACTGTTCAATATTCCATCCACAAATACCAATAGTGAAAAAGTGTTGTAACTTATAATTATATTTTATTTATTTGACAGCTTATCAACCTTTTTCTGGGTTGTTTTTTTTTTTATTTTTGTTAATCATTTCACCTCAAGCAAGGCAATACATCCACTAAGATACATGAGTTTGAAAAAGAAAAGCATTATTAAGCAGTATGAACAATAAAAGCGGAATAATGATTGACATTGCAATTTAAATTTTTGTAGTTTAAAGTAGCCTGGAAAGCAGGAAGCTAAAAGAGAATTTCACTCCTGAGAAGTATGAGAGGAGAAACTTTTAGCATAGAACTTTACAGTTACATCCAGTAATTTCAACTGTAAAAGGATGAGACCTAACTGTCAATCTAGTACTGTGCTTAAATTTGTAAACTTGAGGTACTAAAGATTATGGTATTCTTTTAATAATTGTTTTAAGCATTTCACTACAAGCAAGGCGGGAGTGCCACTAGCATGCAAGGGGTTACAGAGAGTAAGAGCAAGAGTAAAGATGGGTGTTTGAGGAAAGGATAAAGAGAAGGACAGGGATCAAGATCAAGGCATCAGAAGATGTTGTTTGACATTACATTAGAATATTTGTAGATTATAGCTATCAAGGAAACAAGTAAGAGGAAGGGAGTTTCCCTGATGGGAAGTGCAAGATAAGAAGCTGTTGGAGCAGAAGAGATGTGACTGTAGGCGAGATGCCAGATCAGGACTTATCACATTGCATATCCGTCCCAGGATTTTATTGAGGACCTTAAGATGAACAGTGGGGGCAACAGACCATATATGGTAGTAGTGTTTAATGGTCTTTGATAACACAACCATAGAACATCATAGCAGGAGACATGTCAAAATCCTGGGTGGGAGTATTGCATTGGGTCAGCAAAGCATGGGCTACATGATCATGACACAGCCCATCACAGCTGTTTGTGTTGTCTGCAAGTATATGCTTAGCCATTTTGATGGCCAGTTCTATCCAGCCATTGCTTTATGGGTAGTACATTTTTCTATTCCCCAATTCTTAAGGAACGAGCTGTATTTTTGGGAATCAAAGAGTGGTCTCCCATCAGAAGAAAGTTCTCAGGGTGTCACATACTGCTCTGAACTTCCCAGATGACATTAGTGTTACTTCCACCCAGTGTACCTATCTGCATATGTAACATAATTTCTACTGTGTAGGTCAAAAAAGTCAGTCACAGTTTGTCAGAATGGGAATTCAGGGTTAGACAGCAGCATCAAGAGCTCCTAGGGCTGTGACAGGGTGATAGTTACATATCTGGTATTGGGCTCTGTTGGACACTGGCATCCAAACCAGGCCAAAATAAGTGTTGTCTCACATTCTCTAACATGCCATTTATACCCTGGTGTGTAGAATATAAAGATTCGAATTCTTCTGCACAAAGCTGTTGAGATGTAAGGATTTCATTCTCCTTGATCAGTACTCCTTTGATGCAGTATAATTTCTCTCCCATGGGTTAATTCTTAGAGATCACTGAGAGAAGGTCATGGTGTAATTTGGAGAAACCAGTTCATATATATTCTGTCTGACGTTCGTGATCAATGGCTGCCACAGGAACGATACTATCCCATGTGATAGCTCTTAATCTGGGATCATACTTGTATGTGGACATGAATGCAGTCTTGATTGTGTACTGTTGATTGGTTCAACTACATCAGTTGTAGTCACCTTGTAGAATGACCGTCTACACTTTTGTTGTATATGTGCAGATGATATTTGGAGGCATTCTGTTGAGTCTACTGATGGGATCCATTCTGGTTACTGGGAGGTACAGTTGAGTGCAGTATTTTCCAGGGAGATTTTTAATGTTGAATTTGTATATTAATGTGTGTTTCTTGAAATTAAAGAAACATGAGTTCTTTATGTTCTTCAGGGCTTGGTCTGAGAAAAATTTTATGACTGGTTGATGGTTAACAGTCACTAGCAAATCTGGGCATCACAATATAAACATCCGACACGATTCCAGTCCATAGACAAGAGCCAGGGCTTCACTTTTGATTGGTGCATAGTGGGATTCTGCATCGTTCATAAAGCAAGATCTGGCCAAAATAATTTTCAAGTGACCATCACCACAATTTCGGATTGGTTTACTGGGGTAATTACAGTATTTTTGAAAAAGAAAGTAACCAATACCTGTTTTACTGAAATCTGTTGAAAGGCATGTTGGGTTATTGATCTCGAATCTCTTGACTTTGTCCTAAATTTTCTGCTTGATTACTTGCTTCAACTCCTCAAAAAGTTGGTCAAGCATTTCATTGCAATAAAATTTTTGGTTCTTCAAGCACAGTAATTCCTGGAAGAGTGGCTATCACCTCAACTTGTGAGAATGCATAAAATACCTGATACCCCAGTCCAAACCAGGATCTGATGCCCATGATACTTGTGGGCATAAGAAAGTGAAGGACGGCCTCAGTCATTTTTTTTTGTTGGTTTGCACACCATTAACCATTATTAAGAACCTGGGAAACTCTACCTCATTCTGTGCAAAATGGAATTTGTCAGGGTTAAACACAATCCCATTCTTCCCGAAGTGGTTTAAATATTCCATTGCATGACAGATTAAAGACTCTATAGAATTCTCCCAAAGGAGTCTATCATATATGCAACAGGTTTTTTGAACCATGTCCACTGTAATATCATTGAACTGATAGCTATATCCGTCTCCAGATGTGTGAAATCCTTGGAGAGCATGAAGATATCTGTACCAGGCTCCATTCAGTGACAAATTTAGTGGTATCTTGTGCTGTTGGGGAAAGTGGTAAACTGTGGTACCTGTTTCATGCATCCAGAATGATGGAGACCTGATTAAATCGGGAGAGTGTGATGGCTTTCTCACATGGAGGCTGCATTCAGTTCCTGTAAGTTCACCATGCATCTCAGGGTGCTTTTTTTTGTATGACTACCATCTTTAAACACCAAGTTGTAAGAGTGCCCACTGGCACCTGTTCAATTATACCTAATGCAATGTCTTGATCGATGTCTTCTTCCAATGGTGAGGAAAAGGGATCAGCATGTGGACCATCAGTGGTCCACATGCTAATCATTTTCCATTCAACACAAGATGTTTGTGTCATTGGGATTTCGTCCCTCTGAAGCGTGATAGTTTCCCTTTGTAGCTCTATCATTTGTTGCATGAGTTGAGTAATCAGATCAAGGGTTCTGGATTGGACCCTTAAACTTTGACCCCACCATGCCATGTATATATGATTGAATTATCATCACTCCTTTGTATTCCATTGGTAAGGAAGAAGTTTCATTTGGAAAGTTGCTTCATAGAAAGAATTGATACTTTGTTGAAAGAATTGCTGAGAGGATGCTTCCTTGATCACTACACACTTAATCTCTTCAAATCTTTAGTTATCTGTTATCTATCCTATATATCTTCATAATCTGCATTTCTTACCTCCTATGTCTGTAAAAAAACCTCATTCTGTAACCCTCTACATTGAGTGACTCTTGGGCATTGCATTGAGTGAATAATAGTGTATAAAAATCTTTGAAATGATCATTCAGCTCTCAAATGCCTTGAATTGAACAAAAGAATATGTGCACTATTTACATTATTCAGACTATTGTCCTCATCTTTGTTGCCATATTTATTACAATGTTTCGGCCATTATATGCTCCAGCCTTCTTCAGGTGGTTGGAATATCGAACTGAACCATTTATTTCGCTCACTGGGGTAGTTCTACGTGCCATGTTTAATGGATGTCAGTTATCAGTTATCTCCTGTTAATTCCCCTCTGCCAGTTCTCCACTGCCTTAACTGGGTATTGAACTCACACTCTTTGGGTCCTGTCACTGGATCTAACCAATGCCTTTATCCACTGTGTCATGTGTCCTCAAGGATTTGATACTTTACTGTCCTGGTGTGCCATCCATTCACTCAAAAGCATTAAATAAATTACTTGCTGTTTTTTCTTGGTTTTCTGTCCGTCATTATGTCTTATGTGTATTAAATTCTCCAACTCGTCTTGTCTCATTTTGTGTTTCAGAAATTTCAGCTTTCCCTTTTTGAGTGCTTTGTAGTTTTTGTTTTTAAAACTTCCTCATTACTCATATGTTTGATCCATGATATTCTCAGTATTTGTCTGTAAAACTAAATTCAAGTCTCTTTTTTTTCATCTGTGAGGAGATTGTTCAACATTCAGTGTTGTATGAAATAAGATATTACATACTGATTCAGCACTTGTTTGTTTTTATCCAAGGGACATTTTCATATTTCTTAATACTTTGCTTAGTTTCTAGAAGGCACATTTAGATTTCTGTGTCACATTTTGACTGTCATTATATTCACTCGATAAGTAAATTTCTGCTTGTTTTTGACATTAACAATTTGGAACTTCCACCTTGAATTCTCTCTTCTGCCGATGACCACTTATTCTGTTTTTATACAGTTTGTCTAGGAGTTCTCATTAAATTTTTGTCAGGATCATTTGCTTTCATATTAATTTCTTGCTTCCTCCAGTCATTTTTAGACGTTTTGATTTTATGCTTCAATCCTCTGTTTTATATGGAATATTCTATTCTTTCAGATATGACATTTATTGTAGTACTTATCTTTAATAATAGTAATAAAACTAATCATTTCAGTCATTATTAATAACATGAATCCTTTGGTGACACCTGTTCCCTCTTTTTCTCCACTCCCTATACTGTGGGTAGCATAAAAGTTATTTGTGTGAAAAATGGAATCAGAAAGCAAATTCCAGCTGAAACTGTTGTATACACTTCTCCCTCATGCCCTTTGGAAAGACATGATTGTTTCTTCTGCTAGGAGGGTAAACTGCATTATTTAGCCTTGATAGGACAAACAAAGAAAAAAAAACTATTTGAATTAAAAATCCACGTGAAAATGTCATGGGCCAGTTTGACAGGTCAATAAAGCTGCTACTCCTAATATCTTACAGACTTTGGGAAAGGAAAGTGAGAAAAACTTTGATGTAAATATTAGGTTGGTGCAAAAATAATGACGTAATAATGTCGTTTTTTGACATTAAAAAATACGTCAAAAAAAAAACAACATTATTACGTCATTATTTTTGCACCAACCTAATAATAATAAAAAAGAATTTTGGTGTCCAAAGCATTTTATAGACAATTTGTTTGTTATTATCAATTATTGTATTTGCATGAAAGTTAATTAAACACTTTTATAACCAAGATTGAACATCTGTTTTGGTTTGTGTCTTTCACATGAAGGGTGCACCAGGAAGGGGTTCAGATTTAACACTGAAGTTAGCATAACCAAATACGATGTATTCTTTCCCTTGCACCTATAGCAAAGAATACCAGCCAATACATGGAAGTAAGGCTGGAGGAAGACTGGAAATGGTGAAAAGGGGTGAGAACCTATACACACAGAACATCCTTTACAAATAGTATATACACAAACAGTAAAAAGCTTTCTAAACAAATATGGGAAATGAGAAACAAAAACCAAGTCATACCAAAAATATGGAAATAAAGAAAACAGCATTAGCCTAGAACAATAAATGCAAAAACTGTAAACTTTGTCTGTAGGAGAAAATAGCTATAATCATCCTCCCAGACCAACAGAAATTATGAAATGAATGATCAGAACTCATCTTGAAATGCAGACACAAAAAGAAATTTTTACTACATTATTCAAAAATTGAAAACTAAAAATGAATATGGAAAAAAATAAATAAATAAAATGATCTAAATCAATAAATAATAAACAAGTTAAGTAAATAATAAATCAAAATCTATAAACACAAGTAAATGTAATAATAACAATGAATAACAAATTATAAAGCAATCAATAATAAATAATATGTGAAAAAAGATAACATTATAAAATATTAGGTTGGTGCAAAAATAATGTCGTTTTCTCACATGTGTTATTATTTTTGCATCAACCTAATAGCTACAAATAACCGCGTTTGGCTTCACAATTTCTTTTACTCAATAGCCACAAGAATAATTTGAAACCTGTTACTGCCAAGCCAGTGGCCATTAGAATAATACAATAGACCTTTTAACCATCATGCACCATTGATATATATATATATATATAGTCAAGCCAAAACATAATACACATAGCCTGAAGATTACATTTAAACATGACACAAACTGATTGCTGATGCTGGGTGTTGACCTCAGTGTCCACTTCTACACCATAATATATAAATATATATATATATATATAAACAAATGTTTAGAGGTACAAAATTTATATACAGTTTTAAAAATAAGGAATTTAATGATTTTAATTTTATTACTCTCTAAGGCTATTAGGTTGATGCAAAAATAATTAATGGTCCAACGATTGTCTCCTGATGAGATGTTGGTTGAAAGGGCCTTAGAGACTAATAAAATTAAAATCAATAAATTCCTTGTTTTTAAAACTGTATATATATATATATATATATATATATATATATATATATATATATATATAGTACAGGTAATAAATCCATTGTTATAGGTTGGCTCTGTATTAATTTTTCAACTGCTGTCTTTGTTAAATATTAAATTTTAAATCTCTAGTTAGGACTCTGAATACAATCCACCATGTGAGGTGAAGAAGGCTGACACATTCGGCGTTAGTTGAAATATTCTATACTCATGAGGCAATTTGGGATTTCTGTTGTTATATATATATATATATATATATATATATAGGGTGCCACCTTGAAGTTGAGTATGATCATTACATGTTGCATAGGCAAAAAGATTATTTGGTTTATTACATAAAAATAAGAGACAATTTTTCATTAACTTTATTGAACAATATATTTACTATTTTGCCCTATATTTTGACATCTTTTAGGCAACGCTAAAATTTACTCCGTAAATTCATTAATCTTTTTCATTAAAAATTGCTCTAAAAAGTGTCAATTCTTTGGAAGATTGTGAAAATCTTTCAAGGAATTGATATTTTTTTATGAAGAAAATTCTGTCAGGCCAGAATGTATGAAATTTATTTCGTGATCAGGTAAAAAAATTCTTAGAATTGGTCAGCAAAGTTTTCATTGCACCTTGATCTAATTATGAGCAGTACTTGTTGAAATCAATCATTAGCTCCTATAGAAGGAGCTCATTACAGAAAACACACTTCCAATCCCACGTTATACATATTATCTTCTCTTTTTAGCATGGTTCATGGTGCTTCATTTCACTTGTACATTTTTTTGCATTCTACATTCTTGTAAAATATCCACTTTCCAGCAGCTGTCATAATTTGTCTTAAGGAAAAAAAAAAAGAACATTTTCACTTTAGTGAATTCAGCACAGAAATAGTGTAGAAGGGTTTTTGTTTAATTCTTATGGAAGCCACACATCAAAGTGACTAATATAACCAAATTCACAAGTAACTCTTAACACTATCTTCAAAATACCTCCTGATACAACTGAAAATGATCCTAACCTTAACATGATCCAGTATACTTATCAAAAAGCATCTACCAGTTGTAAAAGCATTTCTCACCTTCTTGAATTTGTCATTTTGAAATATCCAAAAGTTGAAATAATTCATATTAGACTTAAATAGTCCTACAATAATTTCACACTGGAACAATTTTCAATTCTTATTAGAGATTGAGTTTTCTTGTATAATAAAGTATTTTTATAACCAACTCCTTTTAAACTTTAGAGTTAACACAGACCCAAATACTGTGAGCTTTATCATTCATTTAATTACAAGAAGAGTATAAACATTTGAATTTCATAAACTTTTTACTTGATACATTTTATTCATCAGTAATATTTTCCATTTGCATGAACTCTCTTCAAAAGATTTTTTATTTTTACAAACAATTTACTTTTGTTTAAGTCAATACTGAATTTAGAATGTAAAAGAATCAGTTGATTCATTTGACATCATTCTTGAGACCAAGTGCTTTTCATCTTTGAAAATAGTCTTTCAAAAGAGTTAAAAGTAACTGGTAAGTCAAAAAAAAAAATGTACTTCATAACCTTCCTGAGATTAGGTACAGAAATATTTTGGTTTTTCACATTGGTTGGAAAGTTCAAGCCATTTTCTTCACAACTTATTTTGATTGCTTTCCACTCATCATATTTTTTATGACCAGAATTTAGGACAATTTCATCAAATAGATTATCATTACTGATCTCCGCATTTCCAAGCATTTCATTAACTTTTTTTTTTCAGCAGCTGCTTCCAGGTCAGGCCTCATAAAAATAAAATATTTCACCAGCTTATGATCAGACAGGCAGCAATCATAAAAACTGGTAAATTCTTCCCTAATCAATTTGAGCTGACATTCTATATCGTTCTCTAACAAACTGAGCATTTTTTCACCAACTGCAATAAAGTTATTATCAAGTCTTTCTTTTAGGTTTCTTACTTATTAAGTTCTACAAAGATAATACTACTATATTGGCATTGATTTTTCATGGCTAAAATGACTTTGTTAAGCAATCCAAGTTGTCTATGAAGAAATCATATGTGCTTCTATCAAGAATTGGTGCTGTTCTTGTGTAGCTGATTTTAGTTCTTTCCAAAGAATTCTCACAACAGCTGTAAACAAAGACAAAAATTATAAATTTTCTTGTACTTAATTTCTATTGGCTTCCTGAATGCCTTTAACTGTATAACATGCACAGTGTAAATGTAGACATCAATAACATCAGTCCCATGAGCAGTGGCATAGCTGGTGGGCGGGAGTTGCGGTCTCTCTTGGGCGGCACTTTTGGTTTGTGGTGAGTTTTCAGAAAAACAAAAACAAAAACAAAAAATAATAGTATAATTTCAATAATTTTTGCAAAAAAAAAAAGCAGCAGTAAGGAAGAAGATAGGGTTCAACAAATGAAGCCAATTTGTCTTTGATATGGCTGGCTCAAAGCTAGTCAGCCAGCAATAAAAATGAAAAAAATGTCTCGAAAACACACTGTCAGCTGGTGGGGATAAACCCCCCTTACAAGATATGAGGAAAAGGTCAGAAAAGAATATGAACATTTTTAAAGGGCTTGATGTGGGGTTGGATTAAGTGAATAATTTAGTGAATCCACAGTTTTTTTTACACCTACTTTGGTGTCATTTCTTTGATTTTGATTTTTTATGGGTGTGAACTGTTAGTGAAAAAAAATTAAGTGAACCAATTGTTTTTCTTTTATCATAGGCCTAGCATTAGTATGGATATGAAATTGTTACTTTTCATCATTTTTTCTGGAAATATCAGACAAAAATTTAAAATTGAAAATTAATATATTTTTTTAAGTGCACAACCTCTATTTAAATTCCAAAAATGGGCATTTTTTTCAAGTTTTCAATTTACAAGTTTTCACAGTAGTAAAACAATGCAATGTTTTATTTTTTTTGTTTTTAGATTGTTGTGTTGCGGGTCGTAAGCTGAGTGAAGTGTATCAGAAGGTAAATTTTCATAAAGTGAATTTTACTGAAACAAAATGTTGATTGTTTTATAGAAGGAAACATTTTTCTGAAAGGGGTGGAAGGTTAATATGGAAGATTCCACAGTTAAAGTTTTATTAAGTAAAATAAACTCAGAATTAAAAGTATGACAACATTTATTTCTGTTTTTAAAAGTAAAATTAATTTTAGCGGACTGTTAATTCTTACTAGTCTACTACTTTGCTAATAATAAATTCAGCTATGTAAAAAACAAAATAAATTAAAAAGACATTGCTTTTTTTTACATTGTTAAAAGAAAATAAACTGTGTTTCTGTTAACGTTAATAATAATTTATGACTCCTCACTTGTTAGAATTGAAATAAATATTAAAAAGCTGATGAATTATGAATTAAAAGTACAATGTGTTTTTGTTTTTTCTTTTTAAATAAAAAAGAGGGTATATTGTGCTAACCACCACCACCATTACATATGCACGGTATATAGAAATAATGCGACAAGCATTCATTGGTTAATCTACTCAAAACTAGCTCACTGATTGGTTAGTTCCGACCAATCAAACCGCCTGCACCCGACAAATCTATTTTCTCGCTTTTCTGATCTGAGCCTACCATGTGATACACAGCCATATATAAACAAAACATGTGTAAGCTCTCTCTCTTCAGTTTTTCATTCATCTTTCTCCTTGCTGCCAAGATGTAATCTTCAAGAACTGTCTTGACCATGCAGTCAGACATTAAAGACCATTACCAACATTCATGCAAGTACAAACTCTAAAATCTCTTCTGAACTCTAACCAAGGTTTACAACTCACATTTCCTAACATGCTAAAAAGGAACTTTATTCTTCTAAACTAATAATTACTTCTTCTTTATGAGCTCAGGTACAAATATTTCCAAATAAGTAACATCTTTGTTTTTTACATATCCCCAGTTTTATTTAAAAAAAAATAAATACAATTGTACTTTTATTTCATAATTTATCAGTGATGAGTTATAAATACCACATTAACAGAAACATGGCAAAAAACCTGGCATCATACAGGCATTAGATTCTGAGAAATGGATATAAAAATTGATGGGCATACAAATAATTTTGTCATTAACTGTGGGTGTGTGTCACTTACTTTTTTCATTTGTTTGAGAAGAAAAATATACATAAAAAAAATATACACCTTGCCTATAACCAGGATTGTTCAAAACCATTTTCAATTCTCACCCGTCGAAGTGCAGTTGAAATACACTGAAACCAAGTTGCATCTTTGGAGTGAGTAAAATGGTTCTGTCTATATGATAAAATTATAATAAATAATATATATATATATACATACATACATACACATACACATACACACTTCAAGGGGTTAATGTGCATTGTAATATTGTATTCCTTCTGGGGAGGGGTGGCAAACTTGAGGACCACCTCAGCAGCAAAAACACTACCTATGTCAGTGCCCATGAGTAGAGAATTATTCATTCATGTGTTGTATGTCTTTGGTCAAACAGCAAATTTCCCCACAACTTGTAAGTTTGCTTTCATCATGAACACATGTCCTCTGATTCCCTTTGGGGGAACTCTCTACTCTGACTGTTAATTTTAGTTGACACAGTCCTCTATCTAGATGGTCATTGACCTTATAAGAAGGTTCATCCACCCGTTGACAGGTCTTGCTTTTAATGCTGCTGGATATCTAGCCCAACTCCTCACCAAAAAGCCTGATGGGGGAACCGGCTAAGTCATTGATGACCTGTACATATCGCAGGATGAATAAATTCCATGGTACCAGTAGCACTAATAAAGTGACCTAAGATATGTAAATGTAGAAATAGTTGTAAATCTTGACCAATTTCAGTCTGAAGGACATTAACTATAGTTAGAAAACTGTTATGCACAATAGGAGAAATGCAACCTTAACCACAATATTTCTGTTAAGTTCTTTCTTTAATCCTTTATGCACATTGTCCCCAACTTTCTCTTTACACTTTCAAAATTTGTATTGCTGTCTTCACTAAAATAATTTGTTGGTAAATAATGTTTTTGAAAGTGTACAACAAATAATCTGTGGAAGTTTCTGATGTTTCACTAAGTAACTTTTTATATATTTCAACTAAGCAATCCCAGCAACCTTCAAGAAATTTAAAACTAAACCATTTATTTAATCGACAAAGGGAAGACGGTACTTGTTCTGCTGATGATGTATACAGATATCTCATTCTTATTTACTTATTTATACTATTTAAAAATCTAAAAGTTTGAATTTAACTCCTTCCTTTGGCAAAAAGTCTTTCACTACAATGAATATATGTTTGTCATCTTTATTTTTTGAACCATGCAAAATAAAGTGGACCAAATTAAGTCTTTCTTCAATTCAAAATAATAACACCATTCTTCATGTTGACTAAGCTTAACTTTGGTTCAGATAATTTTGTTATCAATTTGGAAGAATAATCAGTTGTTTTAAAGCTGATATTTTGGACAGCAGGAAAGTTTGCTTCATTGGCAGCGATTAACAGTTCATCCTCTTCAAGTATTTTAGAAAAGAATCTATTCATTGTTGAAAGACTCACTTAATGATTAGTATTTTTGAACTGATTTTTGATGTCTGAGGGGCTGTTGTGTAAAACAGAACTCAGATGATAATGCAAATATTTAACTCTGTCTTCCTTGCTACAATTTTAAAAAAAAGGATTATCTTTGTTGAATATGCATTTCCTTTTATCAGCTTTGGACATTAGGACTTGGATTAATTTCTGAAATAAAACAGGAAGCAATTATTTTAAAATATTTCATAAAAGTGAAATAATTACCTTTCAAAAATACATCTAAAAGATTATGAATTTATCTTAAAGACTTAAATAAAATGATTTGTACAATTCTTTAAAATATCTAAAATCAATGAAAAATGTTTAGAGAAATTTAAACAAACTTGAAGAACTTGCATGATATGATTATGGCAGCCATTTCCAAAATCTTCAAAATGGTGGAAACAGTCACAAAATATACAGATATACCTTTTATTTAAATATATTATAATAACCAAAATACACAAATTAATAAATTATAATAAGAAAAGTTAATTATTAAAATCTTAATCCTGAAAATTTAGCCTAAATGAAATATGTTTTATGATAAGTTGAAATATTTTTTTGAATTTCTGGGATGAAGATTTATCATCATTTACAGACTATTGTCTTCATCTTTCTAGTTTTTATCACAATGTCTCAGCCATTGTGCCCTCTGACTTTTATCAGTTGCTTCCCGAGCCTGGTAACCATCAGAGAATTTTAAATTGAACTCTTTATTTAAGCTACTTGGGTAGATTGTTATTCTGCTGACCCTGTCAACGGATATCTTGTGTAGTTTTTATTTTTAGCAATGCTCAGTTATTTGTCTATATTTCTAAGAGGATGTATTGTAACTATTTACACTACATTGTTCAAGCTGTTGTCCTCATATTTATTGTCATATTCATGACATTTTTGCTGTTGTATGCTGTGGCCTTCTTCATCATATGTATTTGAATTTTGTAATGAACCCTTTCTTTCGTCCATCTGGATGGTCTTACTTAGAAGAAATAGAACTAGAACAATCCACTCTGGTAAAAAATAAAGGTTTCAGTTTAAAATTCCAATCACCTGAAGATGGCTGGTGCGTACACAACAGTCAGAACATTGTGAATATAGCAACAAAGATGAGGATAAAAGTCCAAATATTGTAAATAATATAAATAAGTAAATAAGAATGAGATGAGATATCTGTATACATCATCAGCAGAACAAGTACCGTCTTCCCTTTGTAGATTAAATAAATGGTTTAGTTTGAAATTTTTTGAATGTTGCTGGGATTGCTTAATTGAAATATATAAAAAGTTACTGAAAGTATACAAAATATATTGAGAAGAATTATTTTTTATCGATTATTACTCTAAGATGATGAATATTATTTTGTGGCAGTGTTTCTAAAATAGATTTTCAGAACACCTGCTATCTAGTAAATGTATGTGTTATTATATGCCTTATCATCTGGATGAGAATGCTAGTCTGAATGTAAATGCATCTACTAACAATAATTCCTCATCTCACAAATCGCAACATAAAAGCTTAAAATTTTCACTTTTTATTGAAAAACTACATTTTCTAATTAAATGTAAATGTTTTTCAATTAAAGTAACAGTATTTTATATATTTTTTTAACTCTTTTGTATCTGGTTTTAAGATTTTGACCAGGCGTGTATATAATATATATACCATATATACTTGCATATCATGTGACATTTGAAGACCTAATTTTGAAGCTAAATTGACTATAGCAAATGGATATATAGTTTGGTCAATGACGTAACCAGGGCCAGTAGTACATATACTAATTTTATATCTTGTGTATGATGCAACCCCCTTAAAATTAGCTTCAAAATCAGATCTTCAAAAGTCACATGATATGTGAGTATATAGAATTTATACAGCTGTACTTAATACAAGTTGTTAAAGACCAAGAAATATTCTTTGTAAAGAATCCTGTTATTTTTCTTCTATATTTCAGACAATTTTTCTGGTTTCTGGTACACAAGCCATAATTAAATAGACATTAATAAAATAACAAAACTCTTTGATAATGGCTAGTGAAAAGTGAAAGTAATCAGACATTGAACAATTTATATTTGGATATGTACCAAGAAAATGGTCCAAAATAAAGGCAATATAAATAAAAAAAATCCTTAACAAAGAACTTTTGTCCATCTTTAACCAAACTTGAATCTCACTTATTATAAAATGCAGATTGTGTGTGTCTGTACGTTTATATATTGGATCGGATTTCTTACATTTTTCATCCGATTTCAACAAAACTTCACAGGACTACGTGAAATTACCTTGCAGTGGTTATGACAGGACCAAAAATTGGAAAAACACAATTGTTTTTGCACGAAATCAATTTGAAAGCACGGTTAAGTGTATCGCACCTTGCCGGAAGTTACTGACGGCTACTCAAACGTCCGAATGCCGTTAACTTCCGGTAACTCAGCGTTTATTTTCAGAGAACAATACACAAAAAGTAAACAAATGAAATCTAAAGATAGACAAGTCCTCCTAACTAAAAATAATAACCGGAAACTACTTTAAATACACATGGTGTCCAAACTTTTTTTACTGTATTCAATAAGTAAAAAACATAAATTGTAAAAGATTACAGAAAGGCTACTAAATGAATAAGATTTGTTTGATCATCTTACTTATTATAAAACCCACGTTGTGTGTGTGTGTCTGTACGTTTATATATTGGATCGGATTTCCTACATTTTTCAACCGATTTCAACAAAACTTCACAGGACTACGTAAAATTACCTTGCGGTGGTTCTGACGGCACCAAAAATTGGAAAAACACAATTGTTTTTGCACAAAATCAATTTGAAAACACGATTAAGAGGCATTAATTTAAGGGGGACAACTCATATAGAGTTATACTTATAAAACCCAGGTTGTTTGTGGGTGTGTGTCTGTGTTCATTTATATATGGGATTGGATTTCCTACATTTTTCAACCGATTTCAACAAAACCTCATTTTTTTTTTTTTTTGGCAGGTAGTGTTTCTTATTGTCTTGCACACTTTTTTCTTTATTTTTTCATTCAGAATGCTTTAAAAATTCCATTTACAAGACAATTGTTTATAATAAAATTCTATTCAATTGGTAGACACATAATGATTGAAAACAATGTTTTTGTTTGAGTTTGGGTTTGACCAATTCGTAAAAAAAAAAAAAAAAAAAATAATTAAGACATGCGTGGCCGTCAGCCTTAAGCAATAATCTTTGTCAATTTTATTTTTCAGTCTTTATGATGGTCGATACTTGATCTATCTCTTACTGTTACATCCCCGGGCAATGCCGGGCTCTACTGCTAGTGGTCTATATGGATCACTATATATAGAAAATGACTGTAGTATATACTTTCTCTCTCTCCCTATATATATATATATATATATATATATATATATAAATATGTATAATTTTTCTTATAAATAGCATAACATAAATTAATATTCTTCAGTCCTCAGTATAATTTGACTGGGGATCATAAACAAGACTGAATTCTCAAATTTTTGCATAATGAGTACTAAATTCTTTCTTGCAAGTATTTTCATAAACCAGTTTGTGCACAGTTTAAATTACAGTGAGATATAAACAAAGCATAATTTTAGCAGCATTAGAAGAAGTACAGTTATCAGCTGCTGATGAAATCACTTCATAAGCACATACACAATAAAATATAAATTGTGTATTTTCACATGATAAATTTTTACAGATACACTTTTCACCATATACTAACACAATTCATTTCTTTTGTGTTGTGAAAAGAAAAAAAACAAAACATTTTTCATACAAACTTTGTTCATGAGGAACCTTATAACTTGTTTCTTTCAACTTAAAAGAAAACAAAGATTATTTGTATACTCAATATTATTTAAATTTGTAGAGCTATGTTTGAAGATTATTTCTTTTCTTCTCTTTTTCACACACTTTTTTCTCTAGATATACATCAGGTCTTATCTGCCTCATCATCAGTGTTAAGTTGCTTTTACTGGCCAGATATCATTAATGGCATTCTGGTTTCATCATTTTAATTTTTTAAAGAATTTGATCATTTTATTTATTTTTTTCATTTTAAAGACGAAAACATTTTCAAAAATCTACATGATTTATATTCAATTAATTTTTTATCATTTTTGCATATTCTTTTTTCATTTTTTATATATTTTTCTGGTCATATGATTATACAAGTCAAACAAAGGGAATAAACTGTATGCACTCACACACACAAGGCCTAGTGAATTAAAACCTTGTTTAAAACCTATGAAATGGAAAGAAATGGGCAAACACCATATTTTGTTAGTTACATCATAGTATTATTTGGAATGCTAGAATTCAAATTAATTCAAGCATATAATAGAAGTGTCACCATGTAAAATGGTATCCACTTGTTAAGGCTTAGTGCAATTCATACACATATCAATCATCACAAGCAATCCAATTATGATTGCTAAAATAAGAAAAATATTATTAGATAATACCAAAATACACTACAGTATTGATGTAAGGAAAAATTTAAAATAGTCAAAACTATGAATATATAAAAGAAACAACACACTTTAGTAAAATACCTTTCATCATAGGAGACTCTATTTTAAATTGCGTGTGAAATATATTAATATTTATATAAGATAATAATTATAAATATTTTATACATTCTTTTTCACTGCAGTTGAGTTTTATAATAGACAAAATAAATATATATTTTGAAATTTATATGCAGTAAAATCAAAAAGGGATATGTGAAAGCAAAAAAAATAACTAGAGGTGGTAGAGAAAAACTGTTCCGAAATTTGAATTCACACACAGGATGAAAATTAGTAAAACAACACCTGTTTACATGTTTACCTCAGAGAAAAAAAAATTGTAGACCAGTGTTATGGGTTGAATTTAACAAAACTTGTTTAAATGAATTCTTGCTGCCTAAATATAACTTTTCTCTCTCCATATATATATATATATATTAGTTTTAATCTTTTCAAGTCCACAAATTAATTTCTTGGTGGCTGTAGAAAATTGATTAAGAAAAATTATAAAATATTCTTTCAAATAATTGTGGGGACTGGGGAATTTTTATACCTGGCCCAAGTGTATGCACTCAAGTTATCCACAAAAAAAGCCAACCTTGAGTCGCATCTCATCTCACTGGGTAAGCTAGGGTAAATAACTTGCCTACTGTGGTCAAGATGACGAGGATCAGAGTGTAGTATCTGTTCCAGCAGCAGTATCAGCTAGCCAGACATCATCATCTCCAGTAGATCTCCAGGTCTCCTGCTCCAGCCATCTCCAATAGGCCCCCAGCTCCTGCCACTCTAGCTAGCTCCAATAGGCTTCCCACTCCAGCCATCCTTGCCAGCAGCAATGATATGCAATAAACCATTCTTTTCAGGACAATGCTCTCCAACTACCATGAAACTGTCCTAATCAGGACAATGCTCTTTAGCAACTACCAAAACTGTCCTTCTCAGGACACTGCTTTACAGCAACTGACAAAACTGTTCTTCTTGGGACACTGCTCTACAGTGACTGCTAAAACTGTCCGTCTCAGTACAACATCATTCTCACCTTCCACATGAGCTTACAGAATTTTTTGCCTAGTGCACTGTACAATTATTTTTGTTTATATATTTTTCTTTAGCAAAAATAAACATTTTTTATAATCAAGTCTTTGTTTGCTTTGTTGTTGTCTTCCATCATTCAATATCTGTTTATAGGCCAATATACCATCTGCAACACATCTTCAAAAGAGAAAACTAATCAATGTCTTTGTTTGGCTTCCATCTTTTTTCATTATCTCTTCATTTTTTTTCTTTCACTATTTAGTCTTTTCTGAGCTGATTTGGAATTTTATTTAGCATTTTCAAAACTTAAAGATTTTCTATCTGATATATCGGAACCAGTTGTAATAAGTGCATCAAACATTCTTCTAAAAGTTTCTGTTACCTTATTTCAGTATAATACATGTGTGCATGCAAGAGAAAGTGAAGACAATAAGTTGTGGCTTTCATTAGTAAAGCCCAAGTGTCATCTTTGAAGTCAGAAGCACATGGATTAAGAATTATGGATGTTTAATTAAAAGACCTCTCCAAATGTTTATATTGGTGAAAGCAAAAGCCAAACACCATATTCATATTAGTGAGGTGATAAATCCAGTTCTCATGTGCTTTGATGTGAATGATTATCCTATCACTTTGAGCTGCATATCTTGAGTTATTCTGCTTTTCTACATTCCAACACCTGCCCAACAAATCCATTAATGAATTCAACAGAAGGAACAGAATTTATTTAACTCAGATGTATAAAACTAATGACTTTTATGGGGGCCATTTAAGTGCGGTAAAAACATCCTCTTTTTTTATCTGGAAAGAAATTGGCCAAAGTTTCTTCATTTGTGAGTTTCATCTCAAGTACCTGGGTAATTAAATAATATAAAACGAAATCAAGAATTAAAAATCAAATGATTTAGTGTTCTTAGCAATTTTCCTGTAAAAAAAAGAAGATACACACATGTATATGTTTTGAATCCTGTTTGCCTCTGTGATAAAACCATTTTGTTTTCACACATGCTTGGTAATGTTTGTAAATGCAAATTGAGAAAAAGCAAAATACAAATTTTATTCTTTTTTGTTGATGTTTATCATGTTTAATATGAGAATATAGAATAGAATGCTTATTGGGTCACAAGTTTATTTTAGACATCCAGTAGCACTCATCTATATATATATATATATATATATATATATATATATATATATAATCCAATGCTAAAGATGCTGGAAAAATGGTCAGCTCTTTCTGTTGGTCGATCTGCTTTACAAGAGTCAGGCTCAGCCCGAAATGGAATATTGCAGCCACATCTGTCTGGACTGGAGCTGCTCAATTCTCATTTTCAAGTTCAGAATCTTTTACATAATTTTGAGCAGGAAGATTTATTTTCTACTCTACAACCTCTTTCCCCATAGACACAATATTGTAAGCATCTATTGCTTTTTCCACAGCAAATGTTCACATGAAGTTCATTCTTTAGCTCTACCACTTCTAACTTTCCCTGTTAGGACATGTCATGCCACTTCTACGGAGTTTCCTCTATGTTCTAAATTTAAGCAGAAACTTCCACTGAGACAGCTTGTTCCCAATAACTGCCACTTTGTGGAATTGACATCTACATGTTTCAGTTTCAACCTCTTCAAGTCAAAGGTAAACACTTATCTTTCCTTCTTATCCTCATAATCTGGACATCCTACTCCCGTCTCTTCATTTCATATCACACACTTAATTCATCATTAGAATTTCAGTTATAACTCTCTATATTGATTACTTCTTGAGTCCTATAATTGGTGAAATTTTAATGAACCAAAAAAGATATATCTTATGAAAGTATTGTATAGCATGGTCATCTTGAAAATTAATGCTTACAGTTTGGGTTTTTGTCTGGATTCATGCAGTAACTTCAGCACCAAGGATGAATGCCTTTAATCATGATCATGAGTCCCATAACCCTTAGGGTCATAGGGACACCATATGTACTGCAGCTGTGGTAACAATGGTGTGTCTTGAGTGAGATAGTCTGACAGATCTTAACCCTTTCCTTGCTGGTTTGAATTCAATTTTTCTTTTCATAAACTGTTTGCCAATCAAAGCTATAGAACCCATTCTGTCCTGCTGTTTTTCTGTAGCTGGGGCAAGAAGTGATGGATTCATGCCTTTCTCAAGGATATTTGTAAATAAGTGAATTTAACAAACTTGGCTGGAATCTGAACTTGGCTCTCCAATTTCTCATTCCAAGACACTATCCATTCCACCAGTGTGCAAACTAATTTTAATAGGATATGCAATTAGGATTTAACTCAATCCATGAGCAAAATGGTCTTTCAGATGAACTAGTTTACTATCAAGCAGTGGTAGGTTTTATTATTCTTTTCTTCTGTTTAAGTGTTTTTATCCTATAAAGTGTTTCTCGCATATTATTTCTTTGAAAAGGTTAAAATATTTCAAGCTCATGAGAATGACAAAGTGACAGTTGGTAACAATGAGAGACAGTTGAAATATTTTGATATTATAATAAGGAAAGAAAGCTTGCCTAACAAAAATTTAGTAATGTGTAAGAAATATTTTTTATTTTTAAAAAAGTGTGTTGCCAATGTGAAAAGAAAAATGAAAAGCTCTGTTTATCATAGAAATTTCAATCATTGTAATTGTATGGTTCTTGGTAGAAATTGCGATTCGTTGCACACACACACATATATATATATATATAGACAAAAGGAAAACTTTATTTCACTGACACATTTCATCCTCTGATGAAGGCAAATGTAACAATTTTATTTTGCAAGAAATATTTATAAATGGAAATAAAAAGTAGTGTTAGGTTTTCAAATTTTTTAAATTTAAGAATTCTTATAAATATTCTCCATATTAACCATGAAAGCGAAAGTAAACTATGGAAGATGATAAGTGATATAATTTAGTGCCGAATAAATTAAAGTGCATAAAATTTGTTGTTGAATTGTTTTTAATGTAATTATTATTTTATTTTGTTTGAGAAATTAATTCATGTATTTATTTTGAGTAATAGATGGTTTTGATTTAACTGGTTTAAAATTTTTTTTTTAATGTTTTAATGGTCATGTATGCTGGCTTAGGAAAGGAGTATTTCTTTTAGGGATGGAGATATTTAAAAAAAATCCAGGGCATAGATTTATATTTTGTTAAAATTCAATAGTAGCATTCTCATGAATCTTCTGTCTAAGCAAATTACTTTCTCTTTTAATAACTGTAGCATTCTTTAGATCAAAGCTGTGGTTGAACCTATTTCTATGTATGACTAATGCATTTGATAAATTGTATTTAGGACCCCTTTTTGTGTTCATAGATAGGTTCTTTTTAATTTCTGCAAGTTTCCCCAATCTATTATAGGGATCAGTCGTGACAGTTTATTTTATGTCTACCTGCTTCAGAATTATTATTTTTCTGGGCATATCTGTATAACTGTTTCACAGTAAAAATGATGACAATCTCCATTTATTAAAGTTACCACTGCACTCAGAAAACTGTGATGCTCCTGTTGCAGTGAACGTGTTGTCTTGACTGCTTCTCATCAGAGTGCAAACTCTTTTTTGAGAAAAACTCGTCAGATTTTATCATCTCTACAAAAATAGTTTCTCCATTGTTGCTATAAACAATTTTCACTGCTGTGCATCTTTTTATGCAGTCTTGGAGTCTTTTACTGAACTTTTAGTGACATTGTGATCAGTTTGGGTTCTGATAATAGTACGTAAATGTCTTTTTTTACTTTATGATCAATTTTTGAACAATGGAAATACTACCCAGTCAATAACCCGTAACACACGTACAATCAGTTCTCTGGGTAACCACCAAACAATGTGATTAAGAGGTTCTAAGTTTTGAAACCTACTTTTATTTCATCAGTAGAATTTATTTTCAGTTATTTGCATTTTATCTTTAGCAAGAGTTTAAAATCACCTTTGTTTAAAAAAAAAAAAAAAAATAAAAATAAACATTCCTTATTACAAGTCAAGCAAGAAATATGAGGGACAAATGTAGATTTTCAGTTTTCAGATTTAATATTTTTATAAACTTTTTATGGAAATATATATGGTGAGTAATTGAATGACAAAATGGAAAACTTTAATAATATTGCATTCCTTCAAAAAGACTTAATCAGACATAGAATTTTTTCATTTTGTCATTCAATTACCCACCATTAGTCTGATATATTGGGTTTATTTTTCTAATATGTCATTCAATTATTCACCATTAGTTGGATATATTATGTTTATTTTTCCATTTTGTCATTCAGTTATCCACCATTAGTCTGATATATTGAGTTTATTTTTCTACTTTGTCATTCAATTATTCACCATTAGTTGGATATGTTTATTTTCCCATTTTGTCATTCAATTACCCACCATTAGTCTGTTTATTGTGTTTATATATCATATTACATAGAAATATATATCATTTTCCAGCATTTGAATATTGATGTCTTGATTTTTTTCTTAAGATTTCTGCTCTAATAGAAACATATATTCTTGATAAAAATTTGATTTACATATATGTAAAATTAAGTTTGAGGTACTGTTGTCACTGGTATGTATAAACCTATGTAAGATGAAGCCAGTTTGAATCCACCAAAGCTTGCATTAGCTTTCTGGACGGTTATTTGTAGGAGTTCTGTTGCCAATAATGTTTTGTTTCTTTCATTGTTATTTTTAAAGATCTAGCAGGTTATGGATCCACAAAACATAATAGTTCAGTGGTTAGAGGAAAGGACTGCAGAATGAAGTAATAATAAAGCAGATATTTTATGCTGTTGCTTCACTCGGCACTTACCTCCCATTATTTGATGGTAATATTAAGTTCACAGATTTTTGTAAATATCTTTTTGAGATATGTAGCTAATACTACAAAAATGGAACAAATTCTTATGTAATATCAGTCCTCCTACATGGCAGTGAATACTGGACAATTCTCTCAAAGATGAAGAAGACACTTGAAGCAACAGAAACAAAGTAAAGACTGCTGAACTGTTATGTAATATTAATCCTCTTATATGGCCATAAATGCTGAACAGTCTCCTTATAGATGAAGAAGAGACATGAAGCAACAGAAGCAAAGAAATGAGTACTGAACTGTTATGTAATATTAATCCTCCTATATGGCAGTGAATGCAAGACAATCTCCTCGTGGATGAAGAGGAGACTTGAGGCAACAGAAATCTGGTTTTACAGAAGGATGCTGAGAATATCAGAGACTGAACATATGAATAACAATGAAGATTTAGAGGAGATGGAAACAAAAAAAGGACCCTTATACTTAAAATCAGCAACAGGTAACTGATATTTCTAGGGCTCATAATGAGGAAAGAGGACTTGGAGAATTTGATACTCATAGTACATACTGAAGACAAGAGGGATAAAGGAAACCTATCTAACAAGCTTGAGCAAATAGTTGGCAGAACAGGGATTAGGAAAGATCGCAAAAAGACAAACATTGCTAAAAGCTAAAACTGACAGGAAATTATGGAGAGCCATTATCACCCACATCCCAAAGGGGCATAGTACATAGAAGAAGAAGCTGATACTAAAAGTTTTTGTTCTTTTGATGAAATAACAGATTTTCATTATGCCTTCAAACATGACCAAATGCAGAAAGGCCAAATTTTGATTGAACATGCACCACTAATATGAAAGACATGTCTATTATGGCCAAACGGCTTCATGGATTTGATAGTATACTATTTTGTAAATATTTTATATCAGTCAATGAAAATATTAATTTACTTCATGCGCAGACATTCATAGCTGAAAGGAAAAAGATTACTTTTTGTTCTGTTGAGAAAATAAAGTTCAAATGTCAAGTAAAAAAAAAAGAACTGATTTTGAAAATTATTCTTTGAAAATTTTTTTCAATACTGTATTTTCATTGGACAATAATTTTTTTTTATCATAGCCTCCATAAGGCAAAACATGTAATGTGGGTTATTATTAATTCTGTTTTTCTTAATGACAAATAAAAAGCATTTTTGAAATGCTGGTAGTATATTTGAATATGTGACATCACTTGCATACAAATTAGAATGAATTTTATATCTTTTTCATTGATATGGTTCTGTGAAAACAGATTCAGTTTATAAAGACATTGCATGTATTTAACAGCAGTTCTCATTGGCATAAATTGTAAGATCTGTCATTTAAGTTGTCTATCCTCCTGTTGATGGTCATTGAAGTTGTTGTGATGTTGATAGTGGAGTCAGTCAGTTGATCTATTGGTTCTTTCACCCTCCCCTTTTCGCTCAGTCTGCATATCTTTCTCTACTCTGAAGTATGCAGGATTGCTTTGCTGGCATCTGAAGTTTTGCCAGGTGGCCACTAAACTGAAGAGGTGCCATATTTGCTATTTATATGAAGAAGTGCCAAACATCCAAATTAGTTCTAGGTGTGCCTTGCATCTGAAAAGTTACAAGACAATGTTTCAGCTGAAACAGAGATGGGTAAAATCAAAGCCAAGCATATGATGAGGAAATAATAACAATGACCACTGACCTGAGCATAGATGTGTAGTTGTTTCAGTGGAACACTTTTACAAGTACTGTTGACAAGTGCTCGAAGATGATTAGCAAACAGGTGATTGGTTTGAAAATGATTGTTTTTGACAGTTTAGAGAAGTTGTTTTCAAATGGTGTCCCTGGGCACACTAGTGTGCCTGGAAGATGTCTAGGTGTTCCCTGGGTCCAGATATAAGAAATATATTTACTTTATTATATTGCATTACCCATATTGTTCATATTTATGTGAATTAGGTTTATCTGCTTTCACCACAATTAAGTGCAAAAAGAGAGGAACTCTTCAATGTATTGAGGAGGAAATGAGAGTTTGCCTATCAAATATACACCCAAACATTGAAGAAATTGCTAAGACTCATCAGACTCATGTTTCTCATAAACACAAGAATGAATAAACTTAAGCTATGTTTTAATTTATATTTTTTTTATTGTATTATTTCTTTTCTGCAATATTTGACTTCATTATATTTTTCAAAAATTTGTACATAGTGTGTCTACAATTATTGGTAGGATTTAAAGTGTGTCCCAACTTAAAAAAAAGTTGGAGAATCACTGGTTGAGAAACTGATAAGCCTGACTTACTCTGTGTTATGAAATTCAAATGTTATCATATGAAATTGACATCAAATGCTTGAAAGTGTCACCATAATTCCAGTCTTAGTCAGCTTCAGAAATACAATCAAGATTTGGCAACTTTATTGACCAAACACAGAAGTGAATGAAGAGCACAACTACAAAGTTTGAGAAACTAAGCTTAAGCTACATTATCAGATTAGATATATTTTAATAAGCCTAATAGTATATTTGATATGATTTAATCACACAATTTACATTGTTGAGCATTTCCACTGAGTATTGAGTTCAATCCTTATTAGATGATGCATATTTGCAGCGTTGTGTTAAAGCTAAGCTTAAGCTACATTAAGCTACTTAAGATTGGATATATTTTAATAAGCCTAATAGTTTATTTGATATGATTTAATCATAATTTATTTTTAATTATACTGGTCAATACATATTTTGGTGCAAGGATGAAATCTTAGCTAATTTGAAGGCACCAAATCCAAAAATGATATCCATTTTTTTCGTATTAGTTACTGTTTTCTCTATGCCAAAATGTCTCATTTTCACAAAATTTTCATTTGACATTAGTTTTTTATTGAGTGAATTCATGGTTTTCAGATTAAAAATGAAAATCTAAAACTGTAATCAACTCAAATCAATCTTTATTAATGAAAAGTAATGTGGTATCTCAGTGATGAATGATGGCTCTATAAAAAATGGAATCCATTCATTGGATTTTATCATAACCTTGTTGGGATCTGCCTACCCAAGTTTTTGTTGCTATCCGAGTGTCAGGATTCCAAACGTTTAACAACAACACATCTTTAAATAAAACATAAAAAAAGTTATTTTCTAAAGGAAAAGTAGAAGCAGAACATCAGTTGAAATAACATTTATATTTATTTATATATTCTTTTCAGAAATATACAAGAGCAATAAAATGTTAAATTTTCCTTGCAGTGAAGATTGTTTTATTAATTAAGTGTTCACAATGTCGTGTGTAATGTGTGGACTGGGTTGTTTTATGATGATCAGCCTAACGAGTTCATAGATAAAGCATTAGTTGGTGGCTGCTGGCTGTCATCTCTTCATTGTGTGTGTGTGTGTGTGTGTGTGTGCATATGCAGATGAAACTGGCCTCTGAAATTGTTTTTAGTGCCAAGAAACCATTTGTTTGCAAGGGAGATCCAAAATCTAATTTCATATGGAGGTGTGAATATTTTGAATACAAGGTTATGAAATTCTTTTTCTTGAATTTGTGGGAGTCGTGAAGCGAGTTATTAATGTTATTTACTAAATGGTTGAAAAATATAAATGTGGTTGGTTTACAACTACATCCACCAAGTATTTCATAGGTATTTGCCCTAGTAATGATTGTTTATCCAATAAACCTTCTGATGGGATTTTATTAGGTGAAAAATATATAGAGGATTTAATTCTCATACAAGTGCAATCAACACCTGTATTTATTATGGTGAGTGAAGGAAATAACAAAGTATTTGACAGTGTATCAGCCACCCATGCAAATGACTTAAGCTTAACGGAATTTCTCAGTTTTTTCTGCAAAACCTCTGGAGTAGCAAAAGTGCATTGATGGTATGATTCATGTAAGTTCAAATTTTGTGTACTGAATTCGCAACAGTCGAGTGCTTTCATGAATGTTTGATGGTTCAAGGCACATGTTTGTAGTGGCTCGTACAAACTTTTAAAACAATTTTATAGTTTCACAATCATCTTTTTTTTAGTATTAATATCTCTTGGTTTAATTACTGTTGTTGTTATTGTTAATGCATTTGAATTATAGATGTTAAAGAAGAGAATTGTTTTTATTTTATTTTATCTGATTGAAACAACAAAAGGTGAAACTGTTCACTCATTAACTTGAATATTTGAAGAAAAGGATAAAGTATATAAAGAAAGTGAAGTAAATAAAGGTACATTTATTAAAATCCATTTTTTACAAAAACAGTGTTTTTAGGCTTCATTTCAGTTATTGTTTCATTACAATATGAAGAATTTTCCATTTGATGAATTCTGTACAATAGTTATATGCTACCTTCTCCTTTGTGTCTTAAAAAATAGTTTAACATTCACTAACTTCTTACACTCACACTAAACTTGAATTTCTGTCTATCACAGGCTGCTTTGAAACCAACTTGATCTTTTTTGCTGAATTGTTTTTTTAAGCCATAGCTTCTAACTTGAGGACACATTTTAGCTGGATCATAATTTTATTTAACAACAACAATGTAGAAGTAAAATGACTTACCTTCTAACATGGCTGCCTACTTGTCTCATTGTAGAGGCAGACTACCTCATTCCTACCTCATTTATAGGAGAATACCTAAAACAGCAGGTGGGTTAGTCTACTTTACTAGAATGGACCTGCCCTACTCATTTACATGAGTGGACTCAATTCACCAATATATTTCTCCATCAAATCACTCAGTGAAAACACTCGACTGGACGTGACAACACCAGTCTACTTGTGTGTCAGACCACTTTCAAGCTAACCAATATTCCACGAACATCATAATAACCACAGTAAAAACAAAAAGAAAAGACAATGAAACTGTTGTCTTAAATAGGAAAGTAGTTTATTTTGGAGAATAATATGGTACACTGTTGAGAATACAGACTGATTTAATAAACAGTTAATTGTTAAAACTTCTTGCTCACTAAGAGAAAGTGCTGTTTAAATAGTCTTGGACCAGTTCATCTTGTGGAGGTGTTCAGCTACTCCACAACATCACCTTTTCTGAATTGACTACTTCCTCTGAAAGTTGTACTTTTTCGTTTTGAATTTATCCCTATAGTCCCTGTAAATTTTCTTTTCTGTTTACTTGAACATTCCTCCTCTACTAAGAGCATTGGTACGTTGAATAAGTCATAAATAACCTTTGTCGGTTCTTCCTTCTGGTTATTTATATCCTCCGAGAACCTTTTCCTCATCTGGTTGTGATGTCACTTAATAGTCTTTTTCAGGTCTTTAATTACATGCATTAATCTTCTGATGCATTTATCAATGACACCAGCATTCCAAATTTCTTTCTCGTTTCTATACTCTTTGAAAAAAAATTTTTTCTGCTATATAGGATTTTGTGTCTTTTCCTTTATTGGATTTTTATTTCCCTTTGGCAACAGTTTATTGAACACAGATCTTATTTTTCTTGTGAACATTAACCCTACAGGTGACAACCCCGAATTAGTACTTGGGTTTGATGTCACACGATATACCCTTAAAAATTGTAGGATATCATCAACTGATTTTTTCTGTCTGGCTTTTTTAATGCTCACTTGAAAGTGTCTACAAATCTTTCTACCTGCCCATTTGATCATGGGTGGTATGGTGTGGTAGTGATGTGTACAATCAAAAAAACTTTACAAAAGTCTTTGAACTCTTCTGTTATGAATTGTGTGCCATTGTCTGACACAATTGTATCCAGGATACTGATTCTGGCAAAGAGTTCTTGCAAAAATTTAATTGTACCACTGCATGTAGGGTTTTTACATTTCATCACCTGTGGCCATTTAGAGAAACTGTCAACCACAATTAAATAATATCATCCCTTCATTAAACCTGCAAAATTTATATGCAGCCCTTGCCTAAGGTCTGTCCCTCTTTAGCCAAGGGGTAAATTTCACTGGTGGTGTCTTTGCCACCATTGCACAACCTCTGCATGATTTTACATTTTTTTTCTATTTCTTTGTCCATATTCAGCCAAAAAGCATATCTTCATGTGTGACCGGAGTGATAGGTATGGAAGTTTTTTATTATTCTTTTTTGCGGTGCTCTTGGTATCACCACCCATTCACTGTACATCAAAATTCCATCACAGATTGAAAAATCTTTTCACCATACATTTGTCTATTTTTGCTTTGTTCCTGATCTCCACAAGTGTCACAGATAATTCCCGTATGGTCTTGTACAGCACGTTTTTTTTTATTTCCATTTCTATTCTTAGGGCTGCTATCACAGTTTCCTCCAATAGTTCACATAGTTTAGGGATTAACCTGGATAACCCATCCACATGCCCTAACCTCTTTGACAGAAGGAACTCCATCTTAAAATTATATTTTAATAATATTGTTCCCCATCTCTGAAGTCAATTTGCAGTATATTTAGGAACCTCTTTTGTGGAATGAAAAATAGACAATAACAGTCTGTGGTTCATTTAAAGCATAAGACTTCCTCCATGAATGAATATATGGAAATTTTTTATCGCAAAAATTATCTCTAAACCCTTTTTTTCGATTTGGCTGTACCCTTTTTCAGCTGGCACTAGGGTCCTTTACGCACATGTAATCACTTTTACTTGGCTGTTACTTTGTGTAATATTACAGCTACTAAGCCCAAATTACTAGCATCACTTGCAACAATATTATTGTTATTTGGATCGTAATGTGCCAGACTTAAGTCTGATGTTAATATTTTTTTAATTTCCTCAAAAGCACTCTGGCATTCAGTACTCCAGTTCCATTTAGAATCTTTTTTTAATAATTTGCTTAGAGGAGCTCTTAACATGTGCATATTTGGGATAAAATTACTGTAGTAATTTGCTAGGCCCAAGAATGCTTGTAGTGCAGACACATTTATTGAAGAGGCATGTTCTTTATCGCACTCGACCTTGATGGGTCTGGTTTTCTGCTTTTTGCATTTATAACTTGTCCCAAATACTTAATTTTAGATAAAAAAAAGATTCACATTTATCCAAACTAATTTTCAAGCCATATCATTTTATTTTTTCAAAAACTTCTCACCTTTCACTCTTAATTAAGATGTCATCAAGGTAAACTATTGTGAAGTCAACATCATTCAATATTGTATCCATGATTTGCTTGAAAATGCCTGGTGTGACCTTTATCCTGAATGGCAGTCTGTTGAATCTATACAGACTTTTATGCGTATTTATAGTAAAATACTTTGCACATTTTTCGTTGACAGGAATCTAGAGGTATGCCTCAGACAAATCAAGTTTTGAAAACACCTTGCCACCATTTAATTTTGCAAATATGCTTACAGGACTTGGAAGAAGGTAATTATATGTTTCCAAACAATTGTTCAATCCTGTGGAAAAATTTGCAAAGGCCCTAATTTCATTATTTTTCTTTTTCACGTAAATTTTAGGGTTATCCCACCCACTGGAGTTCATTTTGCTCAACATGCCTATTTGCTCTAAGCAGTCTAATTCTTTACTAATGGAGGCTTCAGCTGCAAAAGGTACTTTTCTTCCTGGCCTAAAAATAGGCATCCTGTCCTCTTTAAGTTTGAATGTTGCTTTAGCTTTTGTGCACCTGCCAAGACCTTCAGAAAAAATTTCAGGTAATTTTATTTTTGATTCTTTTTTTAATTTTTCTGCACTGTTTGAATTAACACTGACACTATAGCAGAACAAATTAATTGGTTGCTTGAAAATGTTGAATGACTCAATTCAATCCATACTGAGCAGGTTCTCAGTTTGTTTCATAACGAATTCTTTTAATTTTATAGTTTTGCCAATAAATGTTACATTTGTGTAAAATTCTCCTTCAAAATTTAGTTTACCTGTAATGCCAGGAGCAATTTTTGTCATCAATAAAGTTGGTCTGCCAATTTTTTTTCCAAGTTTGTTCATTTATCATTGTCAGAACTGAATATTTTTATTGTTCATCTCTACATTTACAAACTTTCTTTTCATTTTTAGTTCTTTGTTTTTCATTGTAGTTGAGTTAAGTGTATTTTTCATTTTTGACCCCTTTTTACTTTTGGGTTTTCTGCAATGTATATGCTTATGTCCTTTTTTGCCACAAAGCATTCTTTCATTCTAAATGGACATTCCTTGTAATACTGAATCTGTCCAAAGCAATAATAAGGAATTTATTTTGGAGGGAAAACTTTCTTTATATTGTCTGCCTGACATGTCATGTTCTTCTGTCCTTGCCCTGTCGTGTCAAAGATTTTTATTCATTTGCAATCTTCTGCGACCATTCGCAGACTGATTTTTAGATTTTGTTCTAATTTAGACAGAATTCTGGTTCTATTATTGTCATCTTCTAGAGCCGTCAGTCCTTATACAAAAATCAAGCACTTAAACATATCAAGAATAAGTTCATTTAAGTTTATTTAATTTAAACATCTTTACACTCTCTATTGACAATCTCAGCAAAAGTTGAATAATCCTCTCTACTTTTTTTGTAAGGTTTAACCATTGCAAATTTTTTCAGAATTAAGACAATTTCTTTGAGAGATATTTCCCCAGGATTTCTCAGAAGTATGTAGTTTGTATACTTTTCATATTCACTTGGACCAAATTTTCCAATCAACAGATGTATTTTCTTTTTGTTTGACCATGTAGTTCAATCTTTTTGAAAAACCTCTTCATAATGGCAAAAATATGCCATAAGAGTTACCTCTTCCTCAGGACTGTACTTAAATTCATCAATTGAATATATTACCAAATCCTGAGAAAAAGAATTAGCATTGTCTTGTTCTTTTTCCTTTTTCAACACTAACAATTCAAACATTTTTTCAAACTTAGTTTTTCAGAATGTCACTGGTCTAAACGTCATTGTTCCTGTTGGATTTTCATGAATTCCACCATTGCATTTTTTAAATCCTCCATGTTTAATTTACTGAGCAAATAAAATTCTTGTTTTTAACATCAGTCTATTATGCAGACTTGGACTTAATCCGAGGCTGAGTCATCACCAACATTTCTTGGTGTAAAACTGTAAATTTCTTTAAATCTGGATCTTTGGTTAGTGTTGGTGTCCTGCTGGAAATGTTAACATTGAAATTCCTTGTCACCAAATGTTGCATAATAAATAGGAAAGGTTCAGACACATATAGAAAATAAGTAGTTTATTCCAGTGAGTAATATGGTACAAAGCTGAGAACACAAACTATTGTAATAAACAATTAATCATTAACTTCTCTTGCTCAGTAAGAGAGACTGCTGTTTAAATAGTCTTAGTCTATCATGTGGAGGTGTTCAGCTATTCCACAACAGAAACATACTATGATTGGTTGCTGACTTACTTGAGAGAAAAAAATAAATTTGCTAAAAGTTGCTAAGTCCTTACCATTCATATACAGTTATTATTTTTCACTGTTATCTTTACTTTAGTTGTGCTGATATTTTGACCACTGGCCTTTTTCAAGTGCTTGTCACATGAAGCACCTGTTGCAAAATGTTAACCAGAAGCTTTGATTAAATCTGCAGGGTGATTGTTAGTGTCCTTGATCTTTTTACAATGTGTAATATCCTTTCCTTCAAAATTCTTTGAAATTAAACAGATAGGAAAGGTCTGGGAGTACACTGGTTAAAATGTTGGGATAAAAATAACTAAGATAAAGATGCAAGTTCAAAGTAATCACTGTATAATAAGTATATCTTGTCATGAAAATTAATAGCAAAAAATGCCACGAGTTAGATAAAGTCATACAAGCTTTGATATGAACAACAACTGCCAGGGCTTTTACTGGTTTCATTTTTTCTATGCTAATATTTCTTTTTATGTCACTTTTTTTCTGCTAGTGATCTCAGGATGACTGTCAGCTTTAAATAGGAACATAGTTGTGAGAGTTCAAAGGCAGATATCATTTTTCTATAAAAACATATTTAGTTAAAAATCTAAATGCAAATTACAATGTATTTTTAAGAGTTTCTTCTCTCACACTTTATATATGGAATGTTTCTGTGGAATTGGTCTGTGAAATTCTCTCCTCATATTTTTGCTTTCCTGTCAACTGCAATTTCCAAAAAAGTAAATGCCATGTCAATTCTCATTTTCTGTCTCCTTGAATCCTGTTATTTTTATTGTCATTTATCCTCTGCAAACCTTGTATCTCTGTGACTTACTATAAAATAGTCTCACTATAAAATGAAATCTGTGTATTTGTAAATGTGATGAGAATTTAGTGTTGATATTTGTATATAACAAAGATGAGTATATGGCTGTTTATGACTATAAAAATCCATTCTTAATTCAGTTTTAGGTCATCATTTCGTAGATATAACTTCAGTTGAAATTCCCAGAGAACTGAAATTCAAAACCACGGCAACAAAAACTGAAAAAAAGAATTGGTTAAGGAGTAAAAATTTGATTACAGTCATTTTCCCTTGAAGACATGAGATAATCTTCAGTTATATGATACTGAGAATTAACAATGATGATCTGCAAGGAATGAGATATTTTAAAGATACTTGCCATTGAATAATGGACAAGCAGAGAATGAATTCATTTCTTTTCTGTTTGTATCTGTGTGAAGTAAATACCTGAAGAAATTGAAATCTCTTCACTAATTCCACATTCTAAAAAGGAATTTGAAGAAAATATTTCATAAAGATCCTTTTTCTTATATGGATGCATAATTTGCCAGAAATGGTTTCTAGTGGAATCGTTATTGTTATTATCGCAATGTCTCTACCTTTGTGCCCACCAGCCTTTTTCCTCCCTTGTTTAGAATTATTTACATTCAGATTAAGATCCCTCATCTTTGTTGTTATTATCACAATGTTTCTACCTTTATACCCACCAGCCTTTTTCCTCCTTTGTTTAGAATTATTTACATTCAGACTAAGATCCCTCATCTTTGTTGTTATTATCACAATGTTTCTACCTTTATACCCACCAGCCTTTTTCCTCCTTTGTTTAGAATTATTTACATTCAGACTAATATCCCTCATCTTTGTTGTTATTATCACAATGTTTCTACCTTTATACCCACCAGCCTTTTTCCTCCTTTGTTTAGAATTATTTACATTCAGACTAAGATCCCTCATCTTTGTTGTTATTATCACAATGTTTCTACCTTTATACCCACCAGCCTTTTTCCTCCTTTGTTTAGAATTATTTACATTCAGACTAAGATCCCTCATCTTTGTTGTTATTATCACAATGTTTCTACCTTTCTACCCACCAGCCTTTTTCCTCCCTTGTTTAGAATTATTTACATTCAGACTAAGATCCCTCATCTTTGTTGTTATTATCACAATGTTTCTACCTTTCTACCCACCAGCCTTTTTCCTCCCTTGTTTAGAATTATTTACATTCAGACTAAGATCCCTCATCTTTGTTGTTATTATCACAATGTTTCTACCTTTATACCCACCAGCCTTTTTCCTCCCTTGTTTCGAATTATTTACATTTAGACTAATATCCCTCATCTTTGTTGTTATTATCACAGTGTTTCTACCTTTATACCCACCAGCCTTTTTCCTCCTTTGTTTAGAATTATTTACATTCAGACTAAGATCCCTCATCTTTGTTGTTATTATCACAATGTTTCTACCTTTGTACCCACCAGCCTTTTTCCTCCTTTGTTTAGAATTATTTACATTCAGACTAAGATCCCTCATCTTTGTTGTTATTATCACAATGTTTCTACCTTTGTACCCACCAGCCTTTTTCCTCCTTTGTTTAGAATTATTTACATTCAGACTAAGATCCCTCATCTTTGTTGTTATTATCACAATGTTTCTACCTTTATACCCACCAGCCTTTTTCCTCCTTTGTTTAGAATTATTTACATTCAGACTAAGATCCCTCATCTTTGTTGTTATTATCACAATGTTTCTACCTTTGTACCCACCAGCCTATTTCCTCCTTTGTTTAGAATTATTTACATTCAGACTAAGATCCCTCATCTTTGTTATTATCACAATGTTTCTACCTTTGTACCCACCAGCCTTTTTCCTCCTTTGTTTAGAATTATTTACATTCAGACTAAGATCCCTCATCTTTGTTGTTATTATCACAATGTTTCTACCTTTATACCCACCAGCCTTTTTCCTCCTTTGTTTAGAATTATTTACATTCAGACTAAGATCCCTCATCTTTGTTGTTATTATCACAATGTTTCTACCTTTATACCCACCAGCCTTTTTCCTCCTTTGTTTAGAATTATTTACATTCAGACTAAGATCCCTCATCTTTGTTGTTATTATCACAATGTTTCTACCTTTCTACCCACCAGCCTTTTTCCTCCCTTGTTTAGAATTATTTACATTCAGACTAAGATCCCTCATCTTTGTTGTTATTATCACAATGTTTCTACCTTTATACCCACCAGCCTTTTTCCTCCTTTGTTTAGAATTATTTACATTCAGACTAAGATCCCTCATCTTTGTTGTTACTATCACAATGTTTCTACCTTTATACCCACCAGCCTTTTTCCTCCCTTGTTTAGAATTATTTACATTCAGACTAATATCCCTCATCTTTGCTGTTATTATCACAATGTTTCTACCTTTATACCCACAAGCCTTTTTCCTCCTTTGTTTAGAATTATTTACATTCAGACTAAGATCCCTCATCTTTGTTGTTATTATCACAATGTTTCTACCTTTATACCCACCAGCCTTTTTCCTCCTTTGTTTAGAATTATTTACATTCAGACTAAGATCCCTCATCTTTGTTGTTATTATCACAATATTTCTACCTTTATACCCACCAGCCTTTTTCCTCCCTTGTTTAGAATTATTTACATTCAGACTAATATCCCTCATCTTTGCTGTTATTATCACAATGTTTCTACCTTTATACCCACAAGCCTTTTTCCTCCTTTGTTTAGAATTATTTACATTCAGACTAAGATCCCTCATCTTTGCTGTTATTATCACAATGTTTCTACCTTTGTACCCACCAGCCTTTTTCCTCCTTTGTTTAGAATTATTTACATTCAGACTAAGATCCCTCATCTTTGTTGTTATTATCACAATGTTTCTACCTTTATACCCACCAGCCTTTTTCCTCCTTTGTTTAGAATTATTTACATTCAGACTAAGATCCCTCATCTTTGTTGTTATTATCACAATGTTTCTACCTTTATACCCACGAGCCTTTTTCCTACTTTGTTTAGAATTATTTACATTCAGACTAAGATCCCTCATCTTTGTTGTTATTATCACAATGTTTCTACCTTTCTACCCACCAGCCTTTTTCCTCCCTTGTTTAGAATTATTTACATTCAGACTAATATCCCTCATCTTTGTTGTTATTATCACAATGTTTCTACCTTTATACCCACCAGCCTTTTTCCTCCTTTCTTTAGAATTATTTACATTCAGACTAAGATCCCTCATCTTTGTTGTTATTATCACAATGTTTCTACCTTTATACCCACCAGCCTTTTTCCTCCCTTGTTTAGAATTATTTACATTCAGACTAAGATCCCTCATCTTTGTTGTTATTATCACAATGTTTCTACCTTTATACCCACCAGCCTTTTTCCTCCCTTGTTTCGAATTATTTACATTCAGACTAAGATCACTCATCTTTGTTGTTATTATCACAATGTTTCTACCTTTATACCCACCAGCCTTTTTCCTCCCTTGTTTAGAATTATTTACATTCAGACTAAGATCCCTCATCTTTGTTGTTATTATCACAATGTTTCTACCTTTATACCCACCAGCCTTTTTCCTCCTTTGTTTAGAATTATTTACATTCAGACTAATATCCCTCATCTTTGTTGT
This sequence comes from Acanthosepion lycidas, assembly GCA_963932145.1. Classification (NCBI taxonomy): domain Eukaryota; kingdom Metazoa; phylum Mollusca; class Cephalopoda; order Sepiida; family Sepiidae; genus Acanthosepion; species Acanthosepion lycidas. The sequence continues at coordinate 6,958,895 of OZ010584.1, forward strand.
TATTATCACAATGTTTCTACCTTTATACCCACCAGCCTTTTTCCTCCCTTGTTTAGAATTATTTACATTCAGACTAAGATCCCTCATCTTTGTTGTTATTATCACAATGTTTCTACCTTTATACCCACCAGCCTTTTTCCTCCCTTGTTTAGAATTATTTACATTCAGACTAAGATCCCTCATCTTTGTTGTTATTATCACAATGTTTCTACCTTTCTACCCACCAGCCTTTTTCCTCCCTTGTTTAGAATTATTTACATTCAGACTAAGATCCCTCATCTTTGTTGTTATTATCACAATGTTTCTACCTTTATACCCACCAGCCTTTTTCCTCCCTTGTTTAAAATTATTTACATTCAGACTAATATCCCTCATCTTTGTTGTTATTATCACAATGTTTCTACCTTTATACCCACCAGCCTTTTTCCTCCCTTGTTTAGAATTATTTACATTCAGACTAATATCCCTCATCTTTGTTGTTATTATCACAATGTTTCTACCTTTATACCCACCAGCCTTTTTCCTCCCTTGTTTAGAATTATTTACATTCAGACTAAGATCCCTCATCTTTGTTGTTATTATCACAATGTTTCTACCTTTATACCCACCAGCCTTTTTCCTCCCTTGTTTAGAATTATTTACATTCAGACTAAGATCCCTCATCTTTGTTGTTATTATCACAATGTTTCTACCTTTGTACCCACCAGCCTTTTTCCTCCCTTGTTTAGAATTATTTACATTCAGACTAATATCCCTCAACTTTGATAATCTGATGGAGATGTTGACTTTCTGTACACAAACAACACACTTCGGAATGGGATCACACATATATTGACAGGATGAGGGCCTAGCAATGGGCTCGCCATTATCACCAGCAATGGCAAATATATACATGGAATACTTTGAAGAAATGGCATTACAATCTATATCTCTAAAGCTAACTATATGATTAAGGTACGTAAATAACACCTTCATACTCTGGCCATAGCAGGAAAAGGCTCAGGTTCTACTGAACCATGTAAACTCGATAAAACCTTCGATACAGTTCACGGTGGAGAGAGAGATTAACAACATACTCCCATTCCTGGATGTTCTAATATCTCAAACAGAGCATGGGTTTAAGACATCCGTATACTGTAAACCGACATTCACCGGACAGTACCTCAATTTCAACTCCCACCATCCATACAGCGTAAAGAAAGGGATTGTTCCGTTGCTTACAACACCGAGCAAAAGTCATAAGTGGTGACCCATAGACATTAGATAAAGAATTGGTCAGTATAAGTAGTACCCTACAACGTAACAACTACTCTGGGTACATGGCAGCAGCCCCCCAAAACTGGGATATGCGGGTACAAGAGGAGGAGGACAACAACACTCAGAAAACAGTCTGCCTGCCTTATGTGAAGGGGTTATTAGAGAAAATACAAAGGATCTGTGGTTCATATAACATCAGGACAACCTTCAAAAGCTTGACAACACTTCACAGATATCACTCCTGAGTAAGACCCCCGGTAGAGGAGAACATGACTAGAGACTGTGTGTACGCTATCCTGTGCAGCTGTGAAAAGGAATATAAAAGAGAGACAGGTCGCCCCCTCAAGGTAAGGCTTCAAGAACACCAGAAATCTGTAACACGAGGGGAAGTGGAAAAATCAGGCATGTCTGACCACATATGGAGAGAGAAGGGAGATCATTGCCCTCTGTGGGATCATGTTGAGATCATAGACAAGGAACACCATTGGAAAATTCGTAAACCTAAGGAATCAGCATATATGCTAGGCCACAAAAATCTCCTGAGCTGACCAAGCATAGAAATAAATACAATATGGGAACTAGTAATAAGGAGTGCCAGAGAAAAGCAATGATAACATCAAAGTTGCAATATGAGCTCTGGTAAAAACATGAAATGATAACAGCAAAAGTTGCAATATGAGCTCTGGTAAAAACATGGAATGATAAAAGCAAAAATTGCAATATGAGCACTGGTAAAAAATAGTTGAAGACATTAGGTTTATAATATGCAGGAATTCATACCCAGATGTCTGCAAGGACACATGGCACAGTGGATAAAGGTGTTGGTTAATGACAGGACCCAAAGAGTGTGAGTTCAATACCTGGTTAAGGCAGTGGAGAACTTGGAGAAGGAAATTAACAGGAGATAACTGATAACTCACATCCATCAAACATGGCACAGTCTACCCCAGTGAGTGAAATAAAGTGTTCAGTTCGACATTCCAACCACCTGAAGAAGGATGGAGCATACTACGGCCGAAACGTTGTAATAAATATGGTGACAAAGATGAGGACAATAGTAATAATGTAAATAATGTACATAATACCTCGTCTCAGAAATATAGACAGACTCTAATCATTTGTTCTAGAATAATGTTCAAAGTCATTTTATCTGCTTCATGACAATAAAAAGACAAATCAAATCAATTTCAGAGCATGTCTTCTTGTGAACCAAAATAATTCCTGTTCTGCAATGTCATGTCAAATATTTAATGTCTATGATTTGTTGCTTCATGTATACTTGGGTATTTTGCAAAAGAGAAAGCTAATAGCTTGTAGAACAATAATCTTTTTGTTTTGTTTTTCTTGAACCAAGTCTCATTGTGATTAGTGAACTGAAAACAATCTTTAGTCACTTTGTTTTTAAACATAGATGCTGGCAGACCTCTTCAATAAAAGGCACCCAACAAGTGTGAACTTGTTGAGATTGTCCATTAGAGGTTTAATTTTGTTTGCATTGAATTAGCTGACACTTTTTCTTTGATTCTTTTTTTATCTCCCTCCAGCAAATAGATGAATGCTTTGGAACTTATCCTGTCAACATACTGACTTGAGCCAACATGTCTGACATGTTGTGGATCAAGGTGTGGATTCTTATAGATTATTTTCTCCATTTTATATGCCTTTTTATTCAGATGGGTATATTGTTTGTTATGCTCATGTTTCAGCTACAAATCCTCAGTCTTCTTCAGGTGTCTGTTATAATCAGTAACCTTTTTGGAACTTGGAATCAAACTCTTCATTCAATCCATAGAGGTAGAAATTTCTCTTTCTGCTTTCCATGTGTGGGAGATATCTTGTATGAGTTAATTTTTCTCATTTATGAATAAAAGGGTTGAAATAATCAGCACATAATTTAGGTCATGAGAACCTCATCAGTAGACCTAGCAAAGAGATAAATACTGCATAAGATTTTCTAATTAAGAAAGAAAGGACATTTAAGAATTATGCCACTTGAGTAGAAATATGAAGGCTCTATGATTTCACCACTGGATTATCCAAGGGATAAACAACCTAATGAATTAGAGTATTAAAGTCTATTTGTTTTCTTAGTCACTATTTTGTCACTACCATTAGTAAGGCATTTTCCTCAGTGATAAACAAGAATTTACATGCTGTATACATAAAAAGGTGTGCCACTGTACATGAGTTATATTTTAACACAGATCAATGTTGCTACTGATACGTTGCATTACCCACCATTTAAATGTGTTCCCGTCTGTGTAAAATTTCCCAAGTTTCTATCTATGTAAATGGGGAAGCTTATTTCTGTACTCTGACTTCACATGCATTTTCATGTCATATCATTTTGCCAAATTTCTATTTAGCTACTGCCAATTACAAGGCCTAAAAGAAAAGTATGAGTTATTGGTAGGAAAGTTTGGCTACTACTCTCATATTGTCAACATAATAAAATAGAAAGAATTACTTTGAAAGTAATTCTTATATATTTTGGTATAATATATATATATATATATATATATATATATATATATATATATATATATAATATTAGTGGTAAATATACACATACATATGCAAAATATATAAATATATATACATAGATGCATACACATACATATATATTTTTTGAATAAAAAATTCCAAGAGGATAGAATCCAGGTAGAACTCAATGTCCAGGACAGAGTAAGGATATAATAAAAAGGCTTAAACACTAATATTCCATGGTCATAATTTATTCCATTGGAATTGTAAATACGATCCAATTGATCAGAACTACAAATTCAAAAAGAAAACAGAAAAAATCAACTCTGGAACTAAAAATAGAATTTAAAGACAGTGTAAGTATGAGAGTGTGGGACGAATGTTAGAGCTAAAGAGAGGGGTAACAGACGAGAGAAGGTAGGAGATTAAAACTTAACAGAGAGAAGTTTTAGAGAGGTGAGTGAAGATGGTTTAAGTGAGAGAAATATGAATGTTGTCGGATGTCTAATACATTAATCGATATTAATTTTGTCAAATTTTCTTGATTACACAGTGGCCCTTTCAGTAAATGCCCTTCAGTTTTAGTTTCCCCTGCCCCATCTCTCTCCCTCACCCCTTTTTCTTTTCTTTTCCTCTCCCTCCCTCTTCTTCTGATCTTTAAGATTAGATCGTCTATTGTGTGTGTATGTCACCACAAAATGTATCCTTTCCGGTTACATCTTTAATGTATCAGACATCCAACAATATTCATATTTCTCTCGCTATTAGTGATTAATATTAATATTATTAATATTAATATTAGTGTTTAAGCCTTTTTATTATATATATATATTCAGTGATATTGAGCACTTTTCAATAAGTATCGCACATATATAATATATATAGAAATTATATATTTACATATACAAGTAATAATCTGTTCGTATATAATCCAAGTGAATCCTAATAATATAAAATATTAAAACTGATCCACAAAGAAAGCTCAATGTATTTATTATAACAGAAAATATATAAATAAATTACAAAGAATACAAATTCAAAATGACCCATTTATAAATTTAAAAAAATAGAAATTCATAATGACCCATTCATTTTGAATTTCTATCTTTGTAATTTATATATACACACACACACAGACCTCAAGAATGTGCTTGACATCTACAATGTGGTGTTGAAAGGTTCTTGACCTAACTCACTTCCCAGATTCTGGCCAAAAATCCAAACAGGATTTTTAAGGCTTTTTTTTGTTTTTATTTTGGCTGAGAGGTTTTCAGCACCTTCTCATATGAAAGGCCACAGTGCTACCTTTGCTTTTAGTTTCATTTTCATATGTAAATCGTTTAGGGAATTTGAACAGCATCATTTGTGAGAATTGGATGTAATATACAATATTCCTTACTATTTTTATTTGGGTAAAACAACCTTTTCTTTCTTTACTTTTAGTTTCAGTTTCGAATGTAACACATTTGGTTGGCTGGTTAATCTCAGGATGCAGGGAAATTGTCCCGGTACAGTGCTACATATTTCATGGTATCTGTAAGATAAGGAAACTTATGTACCACTGATAATTTCCTTTCCATGAAACTGAAGACAAGTGGTACTGAGTTACAAATTGCCATTTTACAGAGAAGAACTCCTGACCTAACTTCCTATATAAAATGTGTGCTTTTCAAAAGTATAGATAATTAGAACATAATTTGTGTGAATATTATATATAAAGCTTAAGAATTTTACAGTTGTTCTCAATGTCTAAAATTGTTGATGCTTCTTGAATTATTCCAATTAACAGTCTTATCCAAAATGCTTTTCATGCTAAATACAACGCACATAGTTTTGAAATACTTCATTTTGTACACTTTCTCATCGTATTCAGTGTCTATAATTTTGACCTCATTTCAAGATGGTCATTTTTCATTGGACAGGGTGCAATACGTAAATTTTTAATTTTGTGTATGCGTGTTGTTTATTTTTTAGTTTTTTTTAACTACGCAGTATAGTAGGGACAGTTGGGGTGAGAAAAATAGCACCATGAAGCAGTTCACTCTTCCATAAATTTGGAAATGCCATGCTGTATTGCTTGGCATTCATGCTAGAAGCTCCAATACAAACATTTCAGTGTCAATCTGAGGACAGTGCAGAGGATTTCGAAAGAGTTGGATGAGTCTAATGGTGATTACAAAGGAACTGAAGCTCGGAAAACTCACTTTGATAGTTCTGATAAGAAAAGGCCTGCCAATTTTTCTTATCAAGCCGGTAGTGCATGAAGATATTTGGTACTTCTCATGCAAGATGAGAAAGGGACTATTTTTAACCTAAGCCATGAAACATGAGAAAGACCCTATGACAATCTTTTGACAAACTGAAGCATCCCATCCAATTGAACACACTTTGGTTTTTCTCAGATGAAAAAATTTTTTTGCCAGGATGAGATGGTGACTACACAGAACAACTGTTGGCTTTGCTGTGTCCCCAAAAGATATACCAACAGTAATGAAAACCAAATATCCAGTGAACATCATGGTGTTTGGTATGATCACTCATCTTTCCACAGGGCTTCAGGCTCAGCACAGAGGCCTACATCAAGTGCCTTGATGATGTAGTGCTGCTCTCGGTCAAGAGGGTGGCTGCTGAAAGACCCTATGTCTGGCAACAGGACTCTGCACCATGACACACAAACAGAAAAACCCAGTAATGGCTGTCAGACAATTTCTGTAACCACATCACCCCTTACATCTGGTTACCTAACTCCCCAAGGTTGATTATTATCTGTGGGACAAAATTGAGTGAGAGACCAAAATAACTCCTTGTACTACTAAAGATTAACTAAAGGCAAGGATTATGGCAGCATTCACCAACATAAATAAGAAGACCATCCAGAAGAGTTGCAGGAGATTCTTAAGTCATCTGGAAGCTGTAGTTGAAGACAATAGTGTTTTTATTGAATAAATTTTACTCTTTAATATTTTAAGAAATTTATTTTAATATATCTGTTAAAATGTGATGCATATGTTATTTACATTTTTATGTCATTTAAACGACAATTTATCCATCGCAACCTGTATATAAATGTTCAGTCATACCTGAATACATGGTAAAATCTTAGGTTATCACTTTTCAATAATTTTTAATTTAAATGTTTAGAGGTCAATTATTTTTTCCTTTTTATTTTTAAACAGACAATAGATATTGATCTCAATCAGTTGATATCTCCTTGATGGATTGGAAAAACTATGTATAGATATCTATATATTTTAAGTATATCTGTATGCATTTAATTATTCTGAGGTACATGAATGTGTTTGTATCTGTCTATATTTCTGAGATGAGGTATTATGTACATTATTTACATTATTCAAACTATTGTCCACATCTTTGTTGCCATATTTTTTACAATGTTTTGGCCGTTGTACGCTCCGGCCTTTTTCAGGTAGTTGGAATGTCGAAATGAACTCTTTATTTCACTCACTAGGGTAGACTGTTTTAGTTTCACATCCTCAAGGACACATGACACAGTGGATAAAGACGTTAGTTAGATCCTGTGACAGGACCCAAAGAGTGTAAGTTCAATACCCGGTTAAGGCAGTGGAGAATTTTCAGAGGGGAATTAATAGGAGATAACTGATAACTGAAATCCATTAAAATGTGGAACTAGAACAGTCTACCCCAGTGAGCAAAATAAATTGTTCAGTTCAATATTCCAACTACAATGGCCAAAACGTTGTAATAAATATGGCGACAAAGATGAGGACAATAGTCCGAATAATGTAAAGAATGTGTTTGTGTTTTCTTATGTTTACCTTTAGACAAGTTTTGGTTATTATCTAATTGGGCATTTAATTAACGTTGACATCGACAGTACACTGACATTTACACTGATATACATTGCTTTCTGCTTTGAATTGCACTGGTGAAATATATTTTCGAATTGAAAAACTTGATGTTTTTTTATTATATTAAATATATTTTCTTAGAATCAGAAAGAAACAATAGAAATTTCTAGGGTGCCTAATGAGAAAAGATGGTTTGGAATATTTAACACTCACAGGACATATTGATGGCAAGAGGGACAGAGAAATGCAGCTAATAACCTACCAAGCAAGCATATCTAAATTATTGTCAGAGCAGGGATTAGGAGAGATAGAAAAAACTTATTAAAAGCTACAAAGAACAGGAGTATATGGAGAGCCATGATTATGCAGGAACACAGTATATAGAAAAAAAGGACAAATTTTTCAGTTTCTGCATCAACAACACAACTGGGAATATATAAAATCTGTTAGTTCACAAAGTATGATTGGAAAACTGATTTGATACCCTGATTTGATACATATCCACTCCATACAACTGTCTTTGGAGAAGGCATAAAATCACATCCCTGAGCCTATCACTCTTTTTCATCAATTTGCTTTCTTTCAAATAGACTTTTTATTTGGTTATATATCATTCTACTTACATATATTCATGTCATTTGTATATTGGATCTGACAGAAATTTTTTTTTTATGGAAGGCCACAAGAGTTTCTGTTGTACAAGTTCACTTGATTTGCTAATTGAAGCCAAACTGAAAATATGAAATTATTTGTGTAATGTTTGAATTCAATATTATGCCAGTTATGTTCTTAGCTGTAGTGTTTCTAGAAAAATAACTTTTCTTTTATGACCCTCAAAATGAACCTACTTGCATTATTTACTCTTCATGTTGAGTTTTGAAATACTCACATTCATTGGTTATGCTTTGGAATTGATCAAGTTCTACATTTCTTATTCTGTTACTGAAGTCCTTAAACTGTTTTTATTATCCCATGAAATATTCTGACAAGGATTCTGTAATTCACATGTCTTGTGAAGCATATTTTAATGATAATCTAATCTACCAAAGAAATATAATTATTAAAGATTATTAGTACATTTGCTGGGTTATTTTGTGAAATGTGAGGATTTTGTTTTCATGAAATGTCTTAATGTTCACCAATTACTGACTCAGTATCTGTACTGATGATGCAACTATTCTCACTCCTATCTTAATCGTAAGTCTGATAGGTTCAATAAAATCAAAGTGGCAGCCAATCTCAAAAATGATCTGTGATTTCTTGTTAATTGGGGCAAGAAATGGCTCATTAATTTGAACACCTTCAAAACTCTTCTTCATTTGTATAAGAGAAATTTTTTTTTGCCTTCTATCAATATGGCTGATGCTAACCTCTAGGAGAATAACTCATTACACCTCTTCAGTCTAATGATTTCCAGTGATACAAAGTTGAGGGATTACACTGAATCAATTGCTTGGTTCACTGCATTGTTTGAGACAAATTTTTTCACCAGAATTGATCTTGCACATTTATAAGTCTACCATTCAACTATGCATGGAATATTGTTGACATATCTCATCTGGTACTTCTGCTATGTGTTAAGAGATTCTTGACAGAATCCAAAGAAGAATCTGCAACATCATTGGTCCTAAACTAGTAACTCTGTTTTAGTCACTTTCACACTGCTGTAATGTTGCTTCCCTGTGCCTTTTCTAAAAATACTTTCATGACAATTGTTCTGATAAGCTTTCTTTTTTGGTACATCAATTTTATGAATTTGAATGGAGTACTGGGTTGGAAGCTAGGTCTCATCAGTTTAATATTGAAATTTCTAGACTTAATTAAAGTTTTATTCTGATAATTTCTTCTTACACTTTTCAATTGTGGAAGTCTTTTCTGGCTTTTTATGTTGCTATCAGCTCTGATCTTTCAAAATTTAAATGCAATATCAGTGATCATCTTGAATTCTGTTTTTGTTTCTTCATGTCATTTCTCAGTTCCTTTCACTGTTGGAAAAACCCTTTGTGTCTGAATGGTTTTATCACCTTGTTTGTGATGAAATGATTAAAGAAGAAACTTAATTGTAAGTACAAATAACTTCTTTTGGAAATTCTGATTTTCTCTCAATCACATGACTATAGATTATACTTAATAAGCTACAAAGGACAGGAATTTGGGGAGCGCCATAATAAGCAGCCTGAAAAGAATGAGTACAAAACAAGAAAGCATAATTTATATGGTTTTGTGATCTTCCTTCAAATATCGTTTATAATTAGTTACTGTTTAATGTACTTTCATATATTGAAATGTAAAGAGTTAATCTGTCATTATTGAGTATTTGACATTTACTAAACATCATTATGTACAAAGGCAAAAAGAGACAATTGTAAGACAAAAAGAATATTTTGCCATTTATTCTCATAAAGTGTACCATTTTACTTTAAGATGAAATTTCAAGAATCTGTCAATTTCCCAAGCTCAAATAGCAACCTCAGCTATCAAGAAGGCCTCTTTATTATGTTAGAATGTTTTAAAATCTAATTTATCGAAGAGAGAATGAGAATTGTTTTACTGTGTTTTATATGGTAAAAAATACAACAGATAAAACTTGGATGTTTAAATGTGCAAAGCATTTTGTACAGTTAAGCATTTGTTATTTTTATGATGTGAAGTTTTTTCCATATTTGAAGTGAAGCAAAATTAGCCCTATCTTTACTTTTAAATATTTTTTTGAAAGCTGCTGCAAGTACTCAATTGTTTTTTTTTTATATATATTCTGCTCAAAAAATAAGGCCTTCTCATTAGATGTTTATTTGGATTTGTTGGCTATTAACGAATCTTTCTCTCCAAGTTTATCGAAAGAATGCCAAACATTGATTAAATTTCAAAATCAATCACTCTGTTGGTTTTTGATTAGAAAGTTGCATTTTTGTTGGACAACTGAGTTTCTTAGTTCTGTATTTTTGTTAGTAGAGATCAATAAAAGCAAAAAAATGGTATTTAATTAAAAAAAAGGTATATTTAAGTCATGTCAGTGTATAGTTGGCAAGTCAAGTAATGTATATGCATCACATAACTTAACAGGTTGACACGTTTTCTTTCAGACTGACATAAAATCAATGCTTGCATTTGTGAATAGATTCAGTTGAGGCTTAAGAGTGAAAATATATTTTCAAATTAAAATACTAGACAAATACTGGATAAAACATCAAAGGAAGGCTGGATAACAAATCAGTCAAAATAATGGAGTCAAAACAAAGATGAGGATATTAGAATAATTTTTGGAATAACAACAATTCTTTATTTCAGAATTGCAGATAATTCTTTATTGTTTTTTTTTTTCCTGAAATGGAATATCGGAAATGATGATGTGACTTAACTGAGCAGAAAATTCATCTGAAAATGTCTTGAAGTTTTTTTGGTAATATTTTACTTCCTTGGATTGTCTTGTGTATGAAATGGTTTCTTTCCAAACAATGGATGAGGAAGCTCAGTTAATCATGAAGGAAAAACAATATTGCTTAACTTCATCTTTGATTCTTAAATCTGTGGATATAAGGAGGTTGTTTCTTCTTAAAAAATGGTCAGGTGATTCAATTTTTCTTTTAACTATAATTTATCACAAAATGGGTTAAAAAAAATTCAGGTTTGACAGGCTTGCTTACTGAAAAAACTGGCTATTGAAACCATAGGATCAGAAAGTAATCCCTGGAACTGGTTGTAAATGACTATCTGTGAGGTTGTCCACAAAAACAGAATGAAACACATGATTACACCTGATCAGTACCTGTAAGCTTGGATGTATGGGTGGTGTATTGGATGATGGCTTAGAATTGTTAATTGGAGAGCCAAGCTTCAATTCCAGTTGAATTCATTATATTCAGTTAGGTGCAAATACCCTTGGAAAATCAGCATTCATTTTTTTTTTTTTTTCTAAGCGTTTCACCCTAAGCAAGGTGAGAAGCCAGTAGGACGCAAGGGGTTACAGAAGATTTGGAGCAAGATCAGATAGGAGTGATAGAAGAAAGGATGAGGAGAAGGGTAGTGGATAGATCAAGGTAACTGGAGATGTCGATTGATATTACATTTGAATAGCTGGAGATTATAGCTCTCAGGGAAACTGGAATAGTGAAGGGAGTTCCACAGGCGGGAGGTGTGAGACATGAAGCTATTGGAGTAGAAGAGACGGCTACATTTAGGAGTTTTGACAGTGAAAGGGTGAGAGCGGGATGACAGCCTCATAGGGCGCTTGAACTCATGAAGCCTAGGAACCAGTGAATGCAGCTCCTCGGAGCAATTGCCATGAAAGTATTTGTAAAACAGACAGAGGTGATGGCACATCTGTGAGAAAGTGACTGTAGACGAGATGCCAGAGCAGGGGCAGTTATATTGCATATCCGCCTCTGGAGCCTATCAAGAACCCCAAAACAGAAGGGGCTTCTGACCATATATGGCAGCAATACTCCATGCAAGGCCGAATTGTTGATTTATTAAATTATGTAGTTTTATAAAATCATAAACTTACCATAGGAACTTCAAAAGGTATTTTTGAATGTGGGAATCTCAGTGGTTTTGATATCTTGGTGGAATCTCTCCCCCTTATTCATCATTTACATCACCTAAATTATTTGGAAACTGGTTAAGATAGCTATTTAAAAAATGCATTTTCATGCTCAGATTGCAACCTGATTCTTTGTAGTCTCTTACCATTTTTTTAATGATTTTTTAGTAGTTATCTGCTCAATAATTGCCTAAAACATTTTCTATCAAATCCATAAATGAGAACCAGGCTTTTTTTTTTCATGTTCATTCATAATATTATGAAAATTGATGTCTGTAATTAATGTCCTTATTTGTGTAACATTGAAAATTCCTGCCTTGATTTTTTTTCATAACTTGGAAATTTTGAAGTTATGTATTTGAAACGTTTGCTGTTTGGATCTAAAGCTTTTACATATTGTTTAATGAGGCCTAGTTTGATTTGCAGAGGAGGAAATCTGATTTTATATCTGCTCACTAAATGTGGATTAATTACATTTTATTCTCTGACAGTGATGTCTATGCTGGTCAGATTTGTTTGAAATAATGTTCTTCCTTGCCTCTGCTGTCCCATAAACAAAGGAAGCAGAGATATTTAGTATACCCTCCTTATTGTCATAGCAGAAAATGAACCATTTTAAAATCAGCACATATGACCCGATCGTGCTCTCTATATGTGATAAGATTTAAAAACCTTTTCTATATATTCATACTTTTCTTTTAATTTTGTTGAGTGCCCAATTGGTATTGAGCTGTAGAGAATGCCATTATGCAACAATACACACTTAAGAATACTTTTTGAACTTTTTTAAAAACAAGCACCAATCATTTACACTGTAAAACTCAATCCCCATCTTCTTTAACAAACCAAATAAATCATAACAATGCACTAAACTGTCTTCTGTACTAAAATTTTTAAGAAGTTCTCATTTTCTGTCATATGGAATCTGTCTTTGATGTAAAGAAGTTTTTTTCTCCTTAAGTCTTGCAGCTAAAATTTTCACAGCCTTTTTTTTTGGGGGGGGGGGCTAATTTAGATCCCTTACAAGCTTGGCCTGGTTAAATTTTTGTAGACCAATTTCACTTTCAATATGCTGGTGTCAAAATTGGTGTCTGACTCCTCAGAGTGCATAATAATATTTTCAGGAGCATCTTCAACTAAATCTTGAGTAGGCAGACCATTAAATTTTGGAATGGGGGATCTCTTTTGAATGTAGCACAGGTATCGCAGTGTCAGTATTTAGGCACTTATACAATGTTTATTTTTCTTATTGGAGCACAAGTCTCCTGGTTATTATGCTCTCACCATAGCTGATATAGAAAAAAATTGTAAAGTATTAACAAAAGCAACAAGAGACTTGTTTTTATGAATTTCATCAAAAGATATCAGACAAAGATTTAAAATTTCTGTGTTTCAACCTTATGCAGTAGGAACATCCTTATAAACATTTCTTGTAAATTTTTGTTTCTGTACTTAAGTTACAGTTACATGTAAGTAAGTTACAGTGTACTGATGATTAAATTACATAGTTTTATGAAATCATAAACTTACCATAGGAACTCGTAACGGTATTTTTGAATCCAAACACTTTGTCCAATGTTGCAGTCTTTCAATGCATATAATACTGGCTTTATATGGAACTGATGATTTCTCTTGGTCTGTCAGTTTTATGCCAAAATAAGCTACGTAAGCTCTTCTTATGAAGTCAGTTATATTTACTCATTAATGTGGAAGTGTAAAATTTAAACATATAAAACAAAAGCAATCAGAGTTGTTTTTGTGTTTAAACTTTCTTGTCCTTGATGACATATTTCTTGATTGTTCTGCCAATTTGTAAAGGTATTTAAAATCCTTAATTCATATAAGGTTAAGAAAATTTAAAATATTAACACAAAAAATGGTTTAAATAGGAATTTATGAAATAGGTACCTACAATATAGGAAATTGAATTAGAAACCCGGATGAGTAGGTACAATATAAATTACATCTAATTAAATCAACTATTAAATTACAATGACAAAATTACTCTCTAAATTATATTAATGCTCAAACTTAATTAACTGACTGATTGAATAGTCTGATTAACTCTGGAAACAAGTAGCCTTTATATATTTTAGTTGTCCCTCTAGAATATCCTACATGAAACAGGAATACTTGAGAAACTTTTAAAATTCTAGATTTTTAGCTTAATTTAGTAATATTAAAATGGTTTAAAAATGACAAAATAAAAAATATTTTATGGTGTTATGTATAAAAGTATACATAATACAACAATACCATAACAATAGGTACAAATACCAAAAGATAAAATCTAGTTGCATAATGTGTAACTGCAAAAAGACTTAGCAAGTATTGAGAAAAAAAAACTTTTTATGAAAAGAGGATGGGTATTGAACAAAATCAGGATCTGAGAGAGAAAAAACAGATAAATATTTGTGCCAAGGACACCCAAATTACATAGAACTAATTATCAAATCTAATTCAATAGACAAAAAATTGAAATTTGTTTTCCATCATGATAGGGGAAAGTTCAGGGTCTACTTGGTGGTTGTGGGATGTTTTCTAGTTTGGCTTTTGGTCATATTGAATTTTACAAGCCATTCTTTTCCCGACCTGGGTTATGTCAGTGGTGAGATGTGTGCATGTGCCTGCATATACATACATATGTGTGGGCTCCTTGAGGCAGAGTAATGGTTAGCAAGCTTGTCTTGCTAGAACATATTACGATTGAGTAGTGAGTTCGATCCTCACTGGGTGCTCCATACTTCCGCCCTTGTGCCACATCTAAGCAGCGCTTAGAAAATCACTATACATTCATATGTATATATGTATGTATGTGCAATAGTAATGGATGGCTGCTTCTTTCTGACTATACCATTCTACTAATCCCTGATCAGTCAGATTTGTTTCTTTAAAACTCACAGAAAACCTGGGATTTATGCTGCAACTATCCAAAGCAGACCAAAGTTATAGTTTCTCAGAGAGAGAGAGAGAGAGAGAGAGAGAATTGGCATAATCAGTAGTTGAAAAAGGATAGTACATTAAAACTCTCAGACTTGTGACTTTATGCTAGCACAAAAATCACTATAGATGTGTGTGTGTGTGTGTGTGTGTGCGTGTATATACAGAATAAATTCCAATAACTAAAAATACTATTTTTAAAAGAGTGCTTAATACAGAGTAGAGCAAATATAATTTATTTGAAAATTATAACATAAATATATTATAAAATCACTACAAAAATAACTAAAAATAGCCATAAGACACCAGAAGTGATGAAAAAAAATGGCTATGTAACATATTTATATTAAAATTTTGGAATAAATTTTATATATATATATATATATATAAAGAGAGAGAGAGTGAGTGAAGTTTGTTTAAATATTGTGTTCAATAAAGATATATTCATAGATAATGATTCTTGGAAAAACATAGTCAGTTTTAGATGAGGAGGTGCTGCAAAGTTTTTGACTTGACTCTCTTTCCTGAATCAGAACAAATGATCAAACATTAGAATTTATTTGGAGTCTTTTTGAGTTGCTCAAAGGACTGCAAAAGAAACACTCCATTTAGATTTAAAAACCGATACTACATTTACCATCAAGCAAAAAATTGCCTTTGCACATTTCCCAAAACCTTCGAAGATCACTGTCGGGAAATTCATTTTTAACTCCTTTAAAAAACTTTCAGTCACCATATTTATTTTAGAGGAGGAGCAATTCAGTTTTTACCGAATTAATTTGTGTTATGGTCCAATATCCTCACACCACAGTTATGGTCCAAGGTTAGAATCAAGGAAGAACAACACGAACACAAAAATAGAATAACAAAGATATATTACAACAGAAATATAGCACAAGAAGTTAAAGTTGTTAGTAATGACTGTCCGTCTGGTTTAGAGTGAACTAATATTGTCTTGACTCGTTACACCATTCATTCATTATACCTCTTGAGAGGCACAGTATTTATAGTGTCAGGAAGAGTCCATTATCATTATAGGTAAGTTCCCATAACAATTTGTGAGCAGACTCCACAAATAATGAACAGTTCCATCCAGTCCACACCCAATAAGTTCAACATATTATTTTTTAGTATGAATGCCTTAGTTTTTAAAGTTTTATCAGCCCACGAGACATTTTATGCAATTTGATTTTAAAAACATGATTTTTTTTTTCCTCATGCAACTTTTGGGATTTTCATTAATGTAGGTTTACCAATATTTTTTCACCAAAGTTTTTTCATTAATTATAATAAATTTGCTGCCTGTGTCTAATTGACTTTTTTCAGATTCTGAGTAGTCGTAACTTTTACTGTAGTAAAATGTCTTACATTTTTTCTTTGCTTTTGATTTGCAATGATTTTGTCTATGTCCCAGTCTTCCACATTGGAATTTTTTTTTTATTTTTGAATGAGCAATCCACTTTATAATGAAGTCCTCTGCAATCAAAACACAGGTTCAGTGCAGTCATTCCTCCCCACCTTTATTTTTATGCAATATCTCTCTTTCTTCAATATTTTCAGTATCATGTCTTAAATTTAGAATTCTTTGACATTCTTCTGCCACTGTCTGTAAGGTTAATTTTGAGTACAGGTCAAATTTTGTTAAAATTTGTAAATGAATTTCTGCATATTTACTCAAAGTTAACCCATGCACAAAAACTAAACATTTCAACACATCTGGCAATATTTCATACTGTTTATATTTTTCACATTCACAATGACAATACCAGCATAGGTAACAAAATCTTTTTCTTTTTTTGTAAGATTTAACAATTATGTAATAGGGAGCTTCTTTCACTGAAAATTTTAAACAAAATTAACACACTTTCATCACACATAAAATTTACTGGTTTTTCAGTTAAATATAATTATAGTATTTCTCCTGCTTTGATGGACACAATTTCCTTAAAAGTAAATGTACCTTTTTATCATCTGGCCAACCCTGGCGATCTTTTTTTGAAAATTTCTTCTGTAATGTAACAAAATATAATACCTTTCTCAGGGTTATAGAAAAATTTGCCAACGGAGTTTGTGACCATATCAGGCATGAATGAAACAGTCATACTATTAGGTTGGTGCAAAAATAATGACGTAATAATGTTGTTTTTTGACGTTACGTCAAAAAACAACATTATTACGTCAATATTTTTGCACCAACCTAATAGTTTCATTTGGTTTCTGCAATATTGCTTTCAACATATTTGCCCAATTTTCTGATATTTTGTAGAGTTATTGTTACTGTTGTTCCATGATTTTTAAGCTCTCCATATTATGCATTTTTTCAAATCCTTGTTTGATGTGAGCTCAAAACCCTTTACAATGTCAGAATTAATATTTTTTGAATCCTTGTTCCCACTGTTATAATGTTTATATAATCTCTTAGTTCTGATTAATAATATTCCAAGGAAAACACTGGAACAAAAGATTAGTGAAGAAATTGTTTAATTACATGGTTTAATAATACAATATTAGTGAATATATTTAGAGATTCTTGATTAAAATCTAAAGAGTCTGCAATGTTATTGGTCCTGACCTGGAATCTTGGCTTCAGTCACTTTCCCACTTCTGTAATATTTGTTTCTTGTGCCTTTTCTATAAATATTTTCATGGTAATTGTTCTGAGAAATTTTCTTATTTGGTACATAGACTTTACAAATGTAAGTGTATTATTAGATTGGCAGCAAGATCATCTCACAATTGAAATTGCTCAATGTAACTTTAAGTTCAATGCTAACAGTTATTTCTCTTGCTCTTCTCACATGCTGAACTCTGTTCCAGCTTCTAGCTTTCCAGACAATTTTGATCTTCAAAAATTTAAATACAATGTTGATCGTCATCCTCTCTCTTCTTAATTCCTGTTCTTTTATTGTTCTTACTTCCTAATAATGTGTTGTATCCATAAAAAATAAATAAATAAAAATTAAATGTAGTGTCAAAAAAAAGTTATAATGAAATAATTATAACAATTATAATTAGCATAAATTCACTCATTCTAAACCAATGAGAATTGACCCCCACTTTTCTCCTCTATAGACAAAAATATGTGAGATTCAGACAAGCAGTTCACACAGACAGGTCATCAACACTTGTGTCAATGAAAATTTCACCTCTTTTTCCTTTTCAGACCATAATAGTGGCATTTGTCTTTTAGCACACAACAAAAATTTGAGGTAAGAGAACCAAGACACTTCTTGTATTTTTGCAACTCAATTATCTGGACACTCATTACACACATTTATATGTAAAAAACCAACATAGGAGAAAGACTGTATACAGTTTAGTTATTCTTTATTTTATCCTTCCGTTGGATTACCAATCCATAATTGATTTACATTTCACCCCAAACTCATATTTTTACTTGGTATTATTGTCTCTTGTTTCTCTAACACTACAATACAACCAGATAATAAATAATACTCATTTTGTTGTTTCTACGCTTTGCCGTTTCTCATTTTTAAGAGTATTTTTTTGTATATACAAATGTTAGGGGGCTTATAATTATTTACTCCACTACAAATGTTTTCTTTTCTTATATTCTCTCATACTCGGTAATTCCTTGTACCTTAGTGCTTTTATTTCCTTTCTTGGGGTGAAATAATTAAAAGAAGACCTGTTCACTAACACATATATGCCTATGTATGCATTTTACATATTTATGTGTGTGAATGTTGTATCTGCACATGGATATGTAAAATAAGTAGATGTAAATACATGCCAATTTATAAAAAAAAACAGTGTGTATATTACACATGAGGTGCTGGAAACTTCTTGGGCAAAGCTACTTTGCAATATCTGAGCAAATCATCAGAATTTATTTTGTAATTACTTTTTGGTTGAACTGAGAACTTTTTAGCATCTCCTCATATACATTTGTTTTTATGTATATCACAAAATGCATTTATTTTTACAACAAAGATCTGCTGTCATACTGTGAAAATCTGCCATTTTATCTATTAATGTTTTTCTTTGCCATGTTTTTTTTCTTCCTCTTTCAAATTTTGTATCTTTTTCAACAGATATGTGTAAATATTAGTCACAATGTAATCATCTGCCAAAATTCTGTGTTGCAAAAGAAATTTTTTTGGTCCTGCAATTGCAAGACTTGTGGCAGCAGAAATTTCGACAACCATCAGCATGATAGCACTGTCCAATTCACCCACCAAAAAAGATTGACAAAAGATTTCACCTGAGGTCATAAATCTCCTGATTGTGCTGACATCCTCGGCAATTGTCAATTTTCTTTTATCATTTCCTAATCGTCTGAATTGCAGCTTGATCAGTTGAGTCGATTCTGAAGAAGGAAAAAAAAATGAAGTGATTTTCTATTTTCTAAACTTTTTTGTCAAATTATTTTTAGAAAAAGAAATTACTTGCAGAGTTAAATTGTGTGATTCTGCAAACTGATAAATAAGTATTGCAGGAACCAAAAAATAAATGTGCCTGAAATAAAAGAAATTGCCCCAAACCTGTAAAAAAAGAGTTTTTGAGAACAAAGATGACTTAAGATGTTTTATATTTGTAAAACCCTAAAAATCTGATTCTATTTAGACAAATAAAAGTGTTCACAATCTGTGTAAATACAGTGGCAAAACAGACATTTGCAAGATAAGAGAGACACTTTAAATTCATATTAAAGACTTGAAAACTGTATTCTGAATTTTTATCTTTAGAAAAATTAGCTCTTTCCTTTCCATCTTAAAACTTTCTCCCAATTTTATTTTTCACTTCATTCTTCATCTTTGTTATTTATTTTTGTTTATTTTCTGATTTTTTTCTTTAAAATAATTTTTTCCTTAAAATAATTTTTTTCCTTTTTTCTAAATTTTTGTTTTAAATTGTTATTTAAGTTTTCCACAATTTAATATTTTTTACATCCGTTTAATTTTTTTCTTTGTTCCTTTTTTACATTTAAAAACTTTATATTTGCTGAATTTCTTTCATTTTTTTCCTTCTGTCTATTCATATTTATTTTCTTTTTTTGAATACCATTTTTCCTTCACTTTTCTTTTCAACACAGCAAAATATAATTTATTTCTCTCCTCACATGCATTTTGCAAATACATTTGTTATTGAAAATCCAATTCCCATTTTGTGGAGAAATCTTTTGCTTGTAAAATTTCTTTTCTCATATGTAGACACATTTTCAGCTTTTATTTTTATTAATGTTTTATTTGCCTTCCAATAATTGTTTTATCTTTTTACGATTTCAAAACTATTAGGAACAGATAACATTTTTATTGGTGTATGTTTTTCTTTAAATATTGGAGGAATTGTTTTATAGATTAAATTTTGTTCTTTGAAAATCTCTTGGTGATTTCATTTGTTCCAAATGGAATTTCTTGACTGTGGACTGAGTGACAGCCAGCCTAGAGAGATATATATCTTTGATTAAATTTATTTTAAACATATTAATCAGGACATTAAAAAGAAATCCCTTGTTAATGCTGGCCAGGTAATCTTATTTTACCAAAAAATTAAAATTGATTATCTTGATGATAAATGATTTTTTTTAATTTATTATCTTCATATGTTTTAATGTCCTTTAAAGAAAATAATAATAATAATAATATTTTTGAAATATATATTCTGCATAAATTTTAGGTTTTAACTCTGAGGAATATTTCTTTTTCTTGGAATGATACCTGAATCTGTTTCTTTACCTGCATATAAAAGAGAATGTTTGAACAGAAGGTAAATCTTTGTGCACCAAAATAAATGCAGATAGATGATGGTATTAAAACTGACCTACTATGCAGCCATGAATTATTTCAAAGTGGGATGAATGGGGATGCTTCACACTTGTGTATGAGACATAGCAGTGAGACAAAATTTAATCCAAGATGCTTCTAACAGTTTTCTTTCAACAGAAATTTTTTTTTTTTTTTTTTTTTTTTTTATGGAGATGTAGTTCTTAAATAACTAAATGATGGTCTCCCTTTGATCATCATTTTTATCACCATGGACTATAAAGTTCTTTTATATTATTTCAGGTCAAAGTTGTATTTCGTTAAAAAAAAAAGAAGCCTTTTTTTCAAATTAGCCTTGCAATGTTAATTTCTAAACTGAACATTCTTTCCTATTACATATGTTGAAAATGGATTTAATTTTAAAGTTTATCCAATACAAGGCTTAAGAGCCATTAAAGTAGAGTGTAACTGAATGAAATGTATGATATGGGTGTAAGAGATGTTGGTAAGAAGTGAAAATTATGAGAATAAGTAGGATATAGATAATGATTGACTTTTGAGGTTGATTGATGTGTTCAGAGAAGTATCTCTCACTTTGCTGAAGCTGTCTTGGTGAAATTTCCCCCTTACAATGGAATATGGAGGAAATGAGGCTGATTTGACTCCTTAGATATAACATTGTTTTAGCTGTAAAGATCAGAACTGGTGGAACTAAAGAATGGAGCTCATCTGAACATTGCAATGGAAATAGTGATTCTGTAGTGATAGGTTTGTGATGTTGTGGGGAAAGAGGCTGTAGAATGGAAGATACATAATCATCGCAAGATAATGTAAACAATTTTAAACGCAATCAAAGCTGAATAGTGAAGATTGAGCAGTTCCAGTCAAGATATGGCAGCAATACTCCATTTTTGCTTTGATCTAACTCCTGTAATGATAGAGCATTTTAGGAGCTGGTTACTAACATGGACTGGTAGAATGAACTGACCATTTTGAAAGCATCTTTATAAATAGATCCTATAGATGAATTGATCTGGAGTGAAATTGAAAACCAACAGACATTCAAAGCATGTAGCCTTATTGTGAATGCAATCATTCTTTATGACTAGAAAACTTCATGGTCTGATTGGTAATGATGAAAGCATACTCACTTGGTTTTTGAAGTATTGTCACTTACAAGCCAGCCAGATCTCCCACTCACGGCTTCAGCTAGTTTAGAGAAGAGTTGCAAGTTTGTAATCATCTTAATTTTTGGAAGTGCTTTCATAAGTTGTCGTATCATTTGCATAGACTTTTTCTTATGATCTAAGAATGCTCCACGGCAGGTCATTAGTAAAAAGCAGCTAGTAGATATGACTGAGGAGAGAGCCTTGGGGCCTGCATTGATTGTATTAGCTTCAGAAGATTGGCCATAAACAACAACCTTCATGAACTTACCTAAGAGAAAGGACTTTGTGAAGGTATAGCCTCTTTCAGAGATACCATAGCTGGAGAGTTTATATAGTAACTCTCTATGCTACACCTTGTGAAAAGCTTTTGAGATAAGGCAATTTCCATAGTGATTAAGCTACAATCAAGCACTTCATCGATTCTGTGAATAATGACAGTTAATAAGCAAAAGATGTAGCTTTCTTAAATCTTTCTTGGACTGAACAGTTTTTTTTTTTTTGTTTTTTTTTAATCATTTCATCCTAAGCAAGGCAATAAAGCCACTAACATGCAAGGGATTACTGAGTGTTAGAGAATATATGAAAATGAAAACACTATTAAGGAGTGAGAACAATAAAAGAACAGGAATTAAGAAGACAGAAAATAAGGATTGACATTGTATTTAAATTTTTGAAGATCAAAGTTGACATGTATCCTTGAGGGTTTGGTTTGAGTCAAAATGTGAATATGGCAAGAAAAATGAGGACAACTGTTCGTCAATATAAATAGTATAAATAATCTTTTGGTCATATTTCATTGACTCAGATAATCAAAGCTTCTAAGTAGATTTTTATCTGTGGTTACAATGTTTTGTTCCTCAGCCATGTTTTTATGCCAAAAGGTCTATGTGAATGTCGGTTTTTAATACATGGAAGCCTTTTTAGAGATGTCAGAAAATTCAGGTAACTCTTTGCTTCTCAACACCACTTTAGTCTCACCCTGTGGCCTAAGTAGCTCCTCCTTAGAGGTGGTGCATATAGCTGTTGATATGTCAGATAATCACATACCAGTTTGTTGATATTTAAACCTTGCAACAATTTTTATTCTTTTCTCAGATGAAAATAAGAAATCTCCAAAGCAAAAATGTATATTTTAAAATTTTTTTCTCAAGTACTCAGATGAAGCATTTTTATGATTCCATATATTTCTTTTTTTTTTTTAAATTACTGACTTTTCCTTCCCATTAATCAAATTCTTTTAATGCATTTAGTATATTTGTTGATAGCATAATGGTTATTGGTACAGGAAGTGGAATTGACAAATTCAAATTCCAGGCTAGTCTGTTGCATACAGTTTTGCATTAATGCTCTTGGGAAAAGCATGAATCTATTTCTTCTTTCCCATACTATGAGTTAAACAGTAGGGTTGAATAAAATTTGCAGAAGGCATCAGGAAACCATTTAACTATCTTTTTCAAGAATGCATGGGAATTCCCAAGAAAGAAAACAAATTGGTTGATTCATAATTCCCCAAAACTTAAGGGATGATATAAAACATATGAATTGTTTTTTAAAATCCATTTGACTTTCTTTATTGGAATAAATACAGTAAACTTCTTTGTCTATATTTTCTGACATGAGATACTTACACTATTTACATTGTTTGGACTTTTGTCCTCATTTTCGTTACCATATTCATGACATTTCAGCCGTTGTATGCTCCAGCCTTCTTCAGGTGTTTGGAATTTTGAATTGAACTGTTTATTTGTCTACCAGGGTATATTGTTCTAGTTCCATGTGCCATGCATCTTCTGGATGTCTCTGTATCAGTTATCTCCCTAAACAATCCACTCATCTTGTTTCTGTTCTTTATGATGCTTAAGGGATCCATCCAAGTGGATAAAAGTGTTGGTTGAATCCATTGACTTGACCCAAAGAGTTGTGAGTTCAATACCTGGCTCAGCTGAGGTGAATAAAAAAACTGGAGAGTTAAAGGAAGATAACTGATACATCCAGAAAAGGTATGGCATGTAGAACTAGAACAATCTACCCAGGTTGGTGAAATAAAAAGTTCAGTTTGAAATTTCTATCACCTGAAGAAGGATGGAGCATACAATGGCCTAAATGTCATGAATATGAGGGCAACAGTCCAAACAATGTAAATTCTTATCTGTATATGAACATTTATGAAGCAATAATTACCTTCAGCAGGTGCTTAATGTTTCCTAAATGCTGATTTACAGATGAGAAGCCTTCTATATTTATTCTAATATATTTATTTCATTTTAATTTATTAAAAACTAGTTTCTGTTGTTATCCAAGATTTTGTTCCAAGATTATCAGAAAAATAAATTTATAAAAATCAAATTGAAAGAAAAAAAAGTTGCAGAAGATTTGTTGCATTTTCAACTTGTCCATTTCACTTCAAAGAAAGCAACTTTTTCAAATACTGCAAGCTCTTCTCTTCGTTTCTCAGTTACATTTTATCATTATTAAAAATCCTTACAAGTTCAACTGGGCATTATTTAAAAGCGATCTGCTGCCACTCACTGGATTGAAATTACTGTTCATACCACTTTATGATTGGCAGGTTTGCTTCTCATTTAAAAATCCACTTTACTGTATTTTAAGTGTTTTTATATGAATAATAGCCCAATGTTCAGAATGCTAAGATATTTATCATCTTTCAAGAAATAGACTGATGGCTAAGATGAGGGGGGAAAATGAAAAGAAGAAAAGCACAAAATAAAATTAATAAGAGTGAGAGAAAAAAATGAAGAATTCTACTGGCTATCCAATTAAGAGATCAGTCACTTAGAATAATTTTATAGCAAGACTAATTTGGATGCAAAAATGAAATACTTAAAAAAAAAAATGTATTTGAATAATCATGTTACTGTGTGTTGTCGTATTTTGATAAATGATTTCCCTTCACCCCCAGACTTGTCATTTTCTTGTTAAACTCTGAGAGCATTTACTTGATTATCATGTACCTCAGCGTTTGAATAATAAAAAAAAAATATCCGTTAATGTGGCTTTGGCGAGAAAAGAAGACGTTGTCACATTTTGTTCAAAGAGGTAAGGTTGTCTATCATTTTCTCTCTCTCTGAAGTTGTGCTCTGCTAAATAAAGGCAGATCGAAGGTTAATCTTTTTCTTATCTCTGGATAAATGTCTTCAAGAAATGTTTATAGATTCTTGGATTAAAATTGTTTTGAACAGGTTATTTCTAAAATTATTTAAAATAAAAGTATCTGCATTCAACAGTCTTATCTTAAAATTCTGTATTAAAAGTAGACCCTAAAAAGTAGTTATTGCCTCTTATCTATATACACACAATTCTCTTTTATCATTCTACTCCATGTTGTAAATAAAACCTATATTTTTTACCTAATATCTATGTTTATACACAATCTGTTGGAAATTCTATTCAAATTAGTTAATGTGTATTTCTTGAACGGTATCTAACAATGTTTATCTTTTGGTTATTAAAAGTGAATCTTTTTAGAAAAATGTTTCTTCATCTGACAGAGAAGTGCCATACCTGTTAGCACTTTCTCTGCTGCATTGTTATAGCATTATTGCCTGTTTAAAAAATAAGAAATTCTCATGGGTACCACCATTTTGGTTTTGGTTTTGGTTAGATACTCTACAGTACAGACTAAGCTATATGACAGCCTCAACCCAAAATATAATAAGAATATGTTATTCAAAGTTGGTGATGAGCTCTTGTCACACTCCTTTTTGCAACTTTATTTGTATCAATATTTTGGTAGAAAATAGTGAAATATCTTTCATAGAAGAAAATTTATTTATAACCAATGTGTTGTCTAAAGTTTTCAGATAAAATGGAATTATTGTTGCTTTTAATAGCATGACAAGTGTCCTGATTACTGATTTTTTTTTAGTGATAAGCCTCTTTACATTTTGTCACTGTTTGACTATTAAAGGAAACCAAAAAACTGGAAAACTGAAGTAGCGTCCAACAAGACTTGAACTTATACTCTCTCTCTCTCTCTGTTGGGAGCGTCACTTAGATAAGGCTTTAATTAACAAGTTGGTTAATGCATTGCTAATATAAGTTAAATATTTAGACATGGTATTTTGAGTTGAATCTCATTACAAGTCATGTAATGGAATAACTGGCCACCCCTGTGAATGGCTACACTATAGTTAGTAACTATAAGTATCTGTAAGGCAATGGACTAAGGGAGACTTGCTGAGATCTGTTGAGCACAACTCCGACTTACTCAAGAACTATTCAAACTTCCAAACCACAGCACTCACCTACTGGTTTTACAATAACCTTTATTTAGTTATCTACCATGTTGTTTCAGTGATATTTCCCTATTAGCAGAGAATATAACACGAAAATATTTCTATATTGTAACTTTATGTCATTTAGGAATTAGTTACACAAAGTGTTTTAATCATCTTTTCTTGATTTGGACTAATTTCTCTGACAATTGTGTCTCATATCCACACTGACAGCAGGACAAACTTCTATAAGCATGTTACTTTCTGGCCAGATTTGCACTGGTTGCCATATCTTGTCGAGGTACGAGCCAACAAAATAAATATATATAAAATAAATGCTACACTTCTTACATCATGGCAGAGGTGTATAAAATACACATGGTAAATGGAACAATGCCTGAATAACATATATACTTACCTCTGGATTTGATGGATAAAGCCCTAAATGTGAGCCCATAGTGCATAGTCAATGAGATGAACATGGTATCCCCAAACAATTTTGACAATGAGAGGAGTAACAAGGACAACATAAACAGGTCCAAAGCCATATTCCTATTCCATTAACAATGGGAAACTCTTCAAGCAAAGGAGGAATATAATGGATCTGCAAAACAAAGATGGATTAAATTCTGCTTTACACCAAAGAAATGGGTATATTGAAATTTAATAGTTGGTGTATCTCAGATGATGAATGTTAATGACCAGACCCATTGTGATTGAAATTTGAGTAATACAGGAAATCAAACCCAAATTTCAGAGTGGCTGAAGAACTTGGTTGGGAGAAAATTCCTCATCCACCTTATTCTCCCGAACTTGCTCCTTCAGACTACCATTTGTTTTGTAGCTTACAGAATCATTTGGAAGAAACAGATTTTCTAATACAGGAAGAGGTTAAAACTGACATTTTTGAGTTCTTCGAATCAACGCCAAAAGAATTTTACAGTAATGGAATTAGTAAGCTTGTTAATAGATGGAAGGAAGTCATAGATAATCAAGGAAAATACATTGTTGATAGAATCTGTAATTAAATGTAACATTTGGTCACTTGTTTTCTTTATTCAAAATTTGGACAGAACTTATAGGATGACCTGATAGAATCAGTTGATGTTATTGAGTTCTTCAACCTTTTGTGTTGTGATTCTTGCTGTGTGGGGTCACGCATTGTCCTGATGAAACATCACCTCTTTTCAATTCACTAGAGCAGTTTTTTTTTCATCAAAGCTTGGTTCAAATGCTCTAATTGCTGACAGTATATTTGAGCATTAGGTGGTAAGAATTCAAAGTGGATTATTCCTTGGCAATTTTTGTCCATGAAATTCCCTTCTTGGCTGTGGCTGGGGTCCTTCCCCTTTACCAAGCCACTGTCTATGATGTTTAACATTTCAATAAAAGATGCATTTTTTGTTGCTAGTCACAAGTCTATCCAAAAAAGGTGAAATAAGTTGGCAAGAATGGAGAGAAGAGCAGATGTTAACTCAGGATTTGAGGTTGTTTTCAGACAATTCATGAGGAACCCATTTTCCAAGTTTAGGAACTTTTCCAAGTTGTTGAAGATGACGATGAACAGTTGTATGGTTTGAACTGAGAACCACTGCCAATTTCTCAACTGATAAAGCAGGATTTTCTTCAAGGGCTTCTTCAAGAAGCTTTTCATCAAACTCAACTGGACGTCCAGTTCGATCTTCATCTTCAAGGGTGAAATCTCCACCTCTGAATTTTGCAAACCATCTTCTGCAAGTTCTTTCATTCACACATTCCTCTCCATAAACTGAGTGAATGTTTCTGGCCGCTTCGGCTGCTGAGTTTCCTTTCTTGAACTCATAAAACATTATGTGCCTCAAATGATTCTTGGGTACTTCCATGTTAGGGTTTTAATCAAACAAAATTTAATTTTATTGTTCTCTGAAATAAAATTTGATCAGTTAAATGCATCTAAACATAAAATTAATGTTCAGCTCCATTAGACATTATAAAATACTCTTTAAATTTCGTTCATTTTAACAAAAAGTTAAAATTTGGACAGAACTTATGGGATGACCTGATAAGAGTAACAATGAACCTGAAAGAGTAGACAAATTTAGACAATGCCTACAAGCTCTGCACATTTTGACTTTTCAAGCAAAATATAGAGACAAAGTAAACTGCGTACTTGATGGGGGAGACTCAACGAAGAACAGATAATTGTTGAATCAATCTAGCCAGAAGCACAAAAACATTGAGCTGAATACAAAAACAGATGACACTGGCAAAAGCTTTGTAGTCGCTGGAAAATGACATAAAACAATTAAAACTGTTGCAGACCTCCTGGAGGAGGTGGAGTTGGGGGGAGCGATAAAATTTAAGATATGGCATGGTCATCCTAATAAAGATAAATCACATGAGGCCTGCAAACATTTAAAAATAAATGACGTAAATCTGACAGTTCAACAAGAGGACAACAAAAATGAGGATACTAAAATACAAAATTTATTTACATAATATATACAATAACAGTGTTTTGGTTAAATGAGCCAAAAAGAAACATGAACATCCAATTAATCCAGTAAATGGTTGAAGAATTAAGAAAATGGAGGATGAATTAGGTAAATGACAACATAGAAGAACAAAGATAATAATATTGTGAGTAAGAGTTAAAAGTAGAGTCTAGGTAGGTTAAGCTGGAAAAGCCAAAGCGGAAGAGAGTTCAGTTTAAATGTCTGGTGGTGGTGTTAAAAAAATACACAATGAAGAGATGAAAAATAATGGCCTATGTTGTGTTAATATCTGGTGCTGGTGCTGAAGAAACACAAAATGAATCTCCTGGTAAAGTATCAGTGTCACACAACATGAAAAAGCTAAGATCTGTTGAAGATGACTGTGATGCAAGAGACTTACCTGTTTTGCACAAAGACCAGAAAATGAAGCATGTTGAACCACTAATTGGGTAAAGACTATATTGTTGAGCACTGAGAAAGAAAATTTATACAAGTGGGAAACAATATATAAAATTTTTATGTATCAAGAACTATTTTAAGGGAAAGAAGCATGACAAAGTGTAAAAAGTTTTTGTCTGCCATGTTTCATCTTTTAGGACTTCATCAGACTATTTTTATGTTTATATTGATGTGACTACACATGCATATGAGTGACAGGTACTGGGAACTTTAAATTTGAAAATAATTTTTTTTTTCTTCTAATATTTGTTGTTGGGTATATAATCTATCCAATTTCATTTTGATCCTTTTTCTTTTTGCTTATGTTTCCATCACTTTTGTTATTAAATATCCCACATTGTCATAATAGAATATCTACCAAGAATTACGAAATTTAAGAACCTGGTTGCAAATTTACTATGGATGATCTAGTGATTAAAGCACTTTCTATAAATTTTCATCTTAGTAGATTATTTTCTCTTTTAATTAGAGGAGCATTTATTAAATCAAAATTGTTTAGATGAATAACTAATGTATTTGATATGCTTTGTAAAAGATCCCTTTTCTGTTCACATAATCTTTTATTTAAATTCCATGAGGTTTCTCCAATATATTCCTTGTGGCAATTATTACAGGTAATAGAGCAAATTCCTTTTTCAAGTTCTGGCTTATTTTGTTTTGTATTAAGTCTTTTATTGTTTTGGATGTAGTTGTGACAAATTTTATGTTGACTTCAGATAAATTCCTTTCAATTGTAGTTGTGGTAGAGTTACTGGATAGAAGTGTAGAGACATGTATAAAAAAGAAACAGACCCTACCCTGATAACCCAAATATTGCTGACCAACAAAATACTGTTGTTGCATCTCACACACACATTGTCCCATTTAAAAGCTACACAGAAATATTTAATTGCATATATTTCTTACTTAGACTTCACCAAGCTTCAAATTGTACAGAATGGTGTGTAAAAAATGTTTATTTCCCTACCCACACTGCTAGCAGCACCCTAGAACAAACTCCCATAAGCATGTTACTTCCTGACCAGCTCACCCTGATTACCTTATCTCATGTATTCCTTGTGGAGCTGTCAGCAAGCAAAATAAATTGATATAAAATAAATGTTACAACATGTCTAAACTTATTACAAATTTCAGACCTTATTTATTTGTTAATCTTTCAGTTTTTTACCCAGCAGTTCACCATAGGTGCTTGTTTTCCCAGAAACACAACACCTGAAAAACTACTGGGATATCCACAGTAAAAATATTGAAAACCAAAAATAAATAACATTTAGTCCAACCCAAACCACATGGTCAGAGGTCATATTCACAGGATATTTTTTTTTTGTAAAAAAACAATAAGAAAATAAGTTAAAAATGACTATATCATGATGATGAATATCCTCATGTTTGTTGTTATGGTCATAACTTTTGCATTCTCCAACCTTACACAGTATTTAGTGATGTTAAGAGATGAAATATTATTATCATTATTACCTTAATTATTCTGACTATTATCTTCATTTTCAATGCTTTGGTTGGCATCTTCTCAACAGAATCATGAACTTTATACTACACTTGTAAGGGCCTGAAATCAAGAGAATGAAAAACATCAGAAACAATTTGACTTAGAATAAAGAACATGTCAGCAGAAAAAGTAAAGATCAAAACAAGGAGATTTTAGTTTGAAGTATTAACCTGTGTGCTTTTTTTGTTTAAATACTTTAAAATATGACTTTTTTAAACAGCTGCCATGTTGTGCCTTTTATGGTATCTCCAGAACAGTAGGAACCCTCTCCAAATAAAATAAAGAAGGAATTATTAGATTACATGGCAGCAGGCAAGAATCTTTAACTGTTTCATTATTAAGAGTCATGCTTTTTTTTCCCTAGGCACACATACTTTGTATAAGATCCCTATTTTTTTAAAGGCTGATTTTTATCTGAAGCAGGCCCTTCTCACATACAAAGCTGGTGCAACATATTCTTCCCAATGTTTAATAACATCTTTGACTTATTTTAGTGATTTTGACTTTGCAATTTAGAATTGTTTTTCCTCACCAGTGACTTTCTGTTGATGTCTGATATTTATTCATTGATTAAAACCTTTCAACAAAACATGGTAAACAGTGATAGATATGTTTTTTGAAATGATTAAAGTATTTGAAATTGTTATAAGAAGAAATAATCACTTTTTGGAATGGGTGGAACCGGGATGCTAGGAATATGATGCTTTAAAATTGTTTAAGATCTGAAAAATTGTTTTTTGTTGAAGTAAATATGAAGGCTTGGCTTGTTAAGTATCAATCAATTTTTAAGATGGTAAGCATTCTTCTTTTATGTGTCATGTCCCTTCAGGACTTAGGTGATCATGGCCCTCCACATCTTTCTGTCCCTTGTAGCTCTTAATAAGTTTTGTCTTTGTTATTTTCAGTTCATGGTGCTCTCAGCATCTTTCTGTAGAAACACATTTCTATTACTTGAGGTCTCATCTTCATTATCCAGCATTCACTGCCATAGAGGAGGACAGACATAATGGGTTAATTTAAATATCAAAAACAAGAAAAAATGTTAACAATGTCTTAAAAGCTTTTTTGCAATGATTTAAACACTTTTGTTTGTTTTGTGGCTCAGATTTTGATGTCATAAAATCCTTTAAACAAATCTGGCTCAACTTTGAGAACAATTTTTTTCATTTACAGTTTGAATATGAACTTTATGTTAAAAACCAAGTGCAAACAAAACAGACAAAAATTGACCTCTTCAACAAAGTTTAGCGTTGCAAAAAATAACTATACTCTTATGAATTTTGAAATCCTTGCAAAAATAAAAGGTGAATTTTGATTTGTTATAGGTCAGCGAAAATAAGCTGAAGTATTTGGAGGAAAGATCAAAGAGCATCTTGACTCAAAAAGCTCATCTTGACTCTAACTATTGATATTTACTAGAACAGAAATGGATTTCAAACAATAGTTAATGTCATTCATTCATTTACCTCTATTTATTTATATAGGATTTAATTCTTTATTGAATTCATCATTTGAAAGAATTGCCTTGGATAAAATTGCTATCACATTATCATACTGCATTTTCAAAATATTTATGTATTTCTTTCCGAAAGTTATTGATGAATTTTCATTTGAAATCAAAACATGATAATCCCAATGTCATTTACTGAGAAAGTTTGATCATTACAACAAAGTTTGATGAAGTAAGATATTTTTTAATAGGCTTTTTTTATGATGAAAGATTTACTTGTGATTTTGACTGACTAAAAATAATATCTGACTTCCCAATAATTAATTTTATATGTAATTACTACAACATTTTATATGTAACATGGAATAACTAATATTTAACATTTTGTATTTTAAGAAAATCTATGACAAAGTGGAAAAATATTTTTATGTGACGCGTTTCATCAATAGGAGTTCATCAGACTAAAGTGATGTTTGCATTGATATGATTACATATGTGCATAAAAGAGAAGGGTTCCTGACATTTTAAATTTATAGAAAATATATGTTTTAAGTTGATAGTCTAGATGATTTTCTAAAAATTGTTCTTGATATATAAACATTTATATATTGTTTTCCTTACAATTTGTGTGTAACATATATTTTATTTTAAATATAATATGTAATGTTTTATATTTAGTTCAGATTTTATGTGTAACATGTTTGAATTAATTTTGGTTTCATTGCCATATTGCCACATATTTAGAATCTAATTTGATAATAATAATGAATGGTAAAATATGACATGTGGCAAATAAAAACTTAGGTAATTGTTTGTAATTTTAATGGAGCCATGGTAGTGTAATGAATTGTGGCTTGGATTAAGGATCAGAGAGCAAAGTTCAAATCCTATTAGGGTTCATTACATTCACTTACGTGCTAATACCCTTGGGAAAGGTATGAACCCAACTCTTCTCCTCCCACTATGGGTAAATAGACAGTCTGGGTTCTTTAGCTTTGGGTGGCAACCAGTCTAGGAGAAAGAGAACTTTGAATTCCAAACTGTAGCCCTAGTGAAGCACATACTATGCAGCAAAGGAAAAAACTGTTCATATTAACTTGATGATCCCAACTATAGGCGCTAGTAGGTGCTGGAAAATTCTTGGCTCAACCCACTTTAAAAAATCAATATTTACAAGACCAGATATCAGAATATTTTTAAAATTCTTTTTCTTGGTTAAACCTATAACTTTTCAACACCTGCTCATATCAACAGCTAGGATTTTAATGTTTACATTCATTTTACTATTAATTTTTGTCAAATGATATCTTCAAGTTTATATTCTATGCATAAAATTATTAAAGAAATTTGAATTATTTCAATGCTTTGTTCAAACTGTTGAACTTCATAATAGCCATAATGAGGAAAGAAGGCTTGCAGAGTTTGATACTCACAAGACATATTGAAAAAATAGACTAAAGGAAAAAAAATCAAGTAACTTTTACTTGGCAAGCTCTTGGGTGAGAGAACAGGGACTCGGAGGGATATTAAATAGATAAAGATGGCTTAGAGCTACAAAATATAGGAACTGGTGGAGAGCCATGATCGTTCACATCCTGAAGGATCATGGTACATGAGCATCACAAGTGCCAAAGGTGAAAATAAAGTTTAGAGAATGAGAAGAATCAAGCAAAATAAATGAAATATATGCGCAACAATCTCTGAGAATTTGTTAACCATTTTGGTTTGTTTATATCTGTCAGACAAACAATTCACTTAACAGAAGAGTCCATCTGAATCTGAAGTAATTTGAGGTGGGTAACTTTGATAAGGTGATAAATCATAGAAAAAGGTTTCAGTTTCAATTTTTTTTAAATCCATTATAAATAAACTCAGAGAAAAAATAAAATGAACATTAACATTTTTATCAACGGTTGTGAATTTTTTCCCCAACACCATCATCATTTCTAAAAAAAAACTTGTGAGTTCCCTCACAGATCTTTTGATTTAAAACACGAGATAGAAATTAAAGATTCAATATTGATTGTTATTTTTGCAAATCAAATGCTAGTTTTGTAGGTGACTTGCAGGTTTATTCAGATACAACGAAGAACTTAGTGTCCCAATCTGCCATTAAAAATGTTTCTAATATACAGAAAAGGTTAGCAAGTTAATGTAAAGAAAAACACACGACAGTTTTATTTATTTACTTTTAAAATATAGAGGTTTTTTGTTCTGAATGTCTTTTTTGTTCTGCCAAAACAGGAAATCAATGCACGTACTAGGTGTAATGGTTATTGGCAGAGTTCAATTTGCAATTTCCATGAATATCTTTCAGAAAGTCATGAATTTATCTCTTCTTTCTGAAGATATGTGTATGATAACAGGATACATTAGGATTTCTAGTTTTGGTTGACAAGGTCAATACCACAGAGAATGTAATGAGAAAACACTCCATTGTAGTTCCCAAGAACATATGAAGAATTTGGTGACATGATAGTAATGGGGTTTTTATTGTAGAAATTACACATGAAACTGAAGTGAGAACACAGTCATAGACCAGAACTATCACAAGCCATTCTGGGTAAATACTAAACCAAAACAAGCAGATATAATCTAAAATATTAATAAAAGCAATATCTGAAAAATCTTTTTGGTCAGGATCAAGCACCAAATTCCTTCCATGAAGATAATAACATGCAAAAAGGGACTTGGTTTGATAAAACCTTGAAGGAAAAAAAAAAAAAAGGAAATAATTTTAGCAATTACTATTGTAAATAAATATAAATTTGAAATAAAATTTAAAAATAAATTTAAAAAATAAAAATAAATTTAAAAATATTCATTTTGCTGTTTCTTGCAATGCCCTTAAAATAAAGCAAACGTCTTTCATTCTGTTCTTTCTTTCACCTACTATAGACACACATTATTATTTTTTGACTTTGATTTGTGTTTCTACAAATGTGGGATTTTGTAGTAGAAATAGTAAAGAAAATGAATGTGTCAATGATAAAGAGATTATCAGTGTGGACAAGTGTGCAAGTTCAATTCTTGTTGAAGATTCATTTTTATTAACTACAGTGTTTACTGATGGCTGTAGAATGAGACTGAGTAGATGTGATGAAAGTCAATTTAAATTCATAAAGTAAGAATGGTTGAGATCTTATCCTCTAATAAACATTCACTCTGATCACTTCTGTATCACCCACATGTTCATTTTCTTTTTTCAAATTCATCTGGAGAAGGCTGTAGAATTGGCCAGATAATATATTGTTTTAAAAATATATATATATATATATATATATATTAAAAATGAAGACATAATCATCTCAAAATCTCAGGTCAAGTTTTTGTATTTTTTTTGTTATTACTTGATCTTTTTAATTAAATAAAATTTTGTTTTGCAAAGTAATTTGTGAAGATATGCAAATGACTCTGCATTTTTTACTGTTAATATCTCTAAAAAGAAATTCAAATGAAGCCATGAATGCATTATATGATTTCTGTTATGAAAATGGTTGAACCTTTCAAAGAAACCCTATCTAACTTCATTCTTGCAATGAAATAGTTGTTGGAAAATTTACCATTCATTTTAGGGTGTGCAGGTGGTGTAATGGATAGCAATTCAGAATGGGAAATCAGTAAACTGAGTTCAAATTCTAGTCAAGTATGTTACATTTACTTTTGCACATATGCCCTTGGGAAAGGTATGAATCCATCTCCTCATCTCCCAGCACTGGGCTGAATAAGTAGGACAGACTGAGCTCTTTAGCTTTGGTTGGCAACCAATATAAGAGAATGACAAGTCTGAATTCAAAACCATACGTAGCCCTGGCAAAGCACATACTATACAGCCAACAAAAGGTACATGGCGTTTGTAATGACTGTGGTCAATTTGATGTATGAAAGGCATGAATTATCCAATTTGTTGCATTTATTTGATGGAACATTGTAAATTTTATTAATTTTTAGCTAATATTTATTTTGTCCTATTTTTGTTACTTTTAAGTTGTTATATTTGGTAGTACCAAGCCAAATGTAAAGTGGCTGCCTTGAACAAACAGGCTTTTTAGGAAAAGGATTAGAAATTTTACTTTTCATTTCTGATTTTTGTTGCTGGCTAACAACTCAAGAATAATGAACAGAGAGTTGCAATAAAAAGCAACTGAAACATAATTAAAGAAATATGTGGCCAAAAATGAAAACTGTTCAATATTTTTTAATTCATAAAAATGTCCTTTACAAAGAAAACCAATGATATTTTGTGAGGGGAGAAAGGATAAAGAAATGAGGAAAAATTGAAAGAAATAATTTTTATCTATGTTAAAATAAAT
Organism: Acanthosepion lycidas; assembly: GCA_963932145.1. Lineage (NCBI taxonomy): Eukaryota > Metazoa > Mollusca > Cephalopoda > Sepiida > Sepiidae > Acanthosepion > Acanthosepion lycidas. The sequence continues at coordinate 6,995,279 of OZ010584.1, forward strand.
CATCATCTTCTCTTCTGTGCTGTGTTCCTACAGAATGTAAACAAAATCATTTTTTACAGCTTGAAGCAACCCTTGTCGCCTTACCTTATGCTATTCCCTGCCCAGCCATTAATTCACATACTCGTTATGTAGGTTATTCACTATTTCCCTTTGCTTTTCAATATCTCCTTGTGAGTGTCAAATTCTCCAAGCTCTCTTACCTCATTATGTGTTCCAGAAATTATACCTGTCTCTTTCTGATTCTAAGTGTTTGTTTTGTTTCCATTTTTCTAAAAACATCCACATTGCTTACATGTTATCTGTATGGCATTTTATCATCCTTTTGTAAAAGCATATCTCTGTTACTTCAAGTCATTGTTATAGCTGATTTGTGTATAGTCACAATTTGATGGTAGAGTGATCTCCCTTGGCCTTCTCTATGGTGACTTTATTGATGTACTACCTCTAGTTAACTGGATATTGATTATTTTGAATTATTCTCTACCCTTTGTTAGATTTCCTTTTACATTCTACAGGTTTACTAATTAGTTATAATTATTCCATATGAAATAATTTATTTCTTAATTCTACATGTCTTGATGCTGTTCTCCATCTTGGATTTTTTTTGTTGCTGTTAGATCTGAATTTTTTACTCTTGTGTAAATGCAATAACACTAGGTATGTCTTCTTTGGAAATTCCCTTGGCACACAGGTCAGGATCTTTAACAATAACTGACCCAAGTTTATCAGGTAATCTTTTCTTCTTTCTTTCTTCTTTTTTTTTTTTTTGGCACATTCCGTGATACATGCTTACTCAGATGAAAATGATAAAGACATGGTAGTTTTGTCTTTAATGCCCAGTGAAATATGTGTGCCACCATTTAAAGGCTGTTTTGATGAAAGTCAAGCTTAATAAAAATTTTCATTGTTTTCATCCTAATGTCTGCAGAATTGCTCATTTTTTGGCATCTTTCAAAAGAGTTAAAAATTTATTTCAACATTTTCCAAGTGAACTTTAGAAATAGTGAATTTTGTTGTGACTCATCAAAGCAACAGGTATAATTATTATTTTCATAAATGAAAGCCAAAAAAAAAATCTCTGCAGTTATGACTCTGTCCTAATTTAACTAATTCTTGCCTTCTGCATCAAGAACCTCCTACAAACAGCTGTTGGAATATTGGCATCTCAAACTGGCACCTGCATCTCAAGAGATAGAAAGCATTTTTTTAGTCAATTCAGTAAACAATTTTTTAAAATGAACAAGAAGCTGAGCATTAATTGCAACTCAGGTGTCGTGTTTTTTTTTCTCTCCTTAATTTGGATATAATTCTTCACCTCCTTGTTCATTTTAATTGGCTTTGTATTTCTTGTCAGCTTAAAATAACTCAAAGGAATCAACCCTACAGACAAAAACATTGACTTATACATTTTTCACTTCAAAGAAATCTTTCAGCTTTTTGCCTTTTTTTTATTGTTCTTTTTGGTGTGGAATGAAAATTTCTTTGATTTTTAATTAACTAATAATGATAGATAAATAAATTGGAAATAGTCTTTCACAGTTTCATGGCTTGATGATTAAAGTATAAACTAAATATTACATTTGATGCAGATGAAACTGACAATAGGTATAGCAGATATTTTACTGTTACAACTTGGATACGTAAGATAAGAGAGACAATGTTGTATGTAAGGATTGGAATATCCATCCATTCACTCAATCTTTTTTGTATCCTAAATTGTCATACCAGTAAAAAGACCATGGCTAAGATGACTGGTGATGGGACAAACAGGGAAATTTGGATCCATGTTTTCTTAAGCACATTAGTTTAAAAGTAACAAGCAGACTTTTCTCTGTGCTTTTCATTTCTTTTAGTATTTTTTTTTTTTTTTTTTTTTTTTTTTTTTAAGATTTCTATTGTCAAAAGTTTGCAAGTTGCAAAAAGTGTGTAAAATTAAGACTCAACCTTTATTGCTGTTGTCGATAGTTTTACCCTTGATATTTGGCTCTGGTCAGTTGTTTTATTATTGATGAGATTGCAAAAAGAAAATTCAGACCAAAACTCGAGTGCATTTCTGCTGCTGAAGAGGACAGGAGGCTAAAGGTCATGTGGATGTAGGCAGATTGAACAAAGAAGAACCAATCATTTTTTTTTCACCTGTTTGGCATATTCATCACTTAAATGACAGGGAATAAACAGATTCTTACTTGGCACCAACCAAAATAGAACCACCTGGAAACTGTAAATGTTACATATGCCAAATATCACAGAGCTTGTGAAGATGAAATGATTCATAATCTACCTTTATTACTTTTTGCTTGAGCAAGGTCTGAACATTTTAGCAATTTCAAAGGACGGTCTCATTTTCATTGGGAAAATTAGAACTTGACAAGGAAAGTCACTTTGTAAAATTTTGGAATTATTTATTTTACAGATTTGCAAGTTGGATTCTCTGGCTAATATTCAGGTTGTATTTATAAAAAATAATATTTCTCACTTGTTGCTACGAATCTCTCATGGAATCTCATTTGTTTCCATTAATTTTCAGTGAAAATACGTTTCTCTTGTTTGACATGAGATTTAAATTAATGATGATTCAAAATATTTTCTTTGAATAGGACAATATTTTAAATATGGAATTAAAACTCAAATCACATCCCAGCTAAATGCCTGACTGGAATGAGCAAGGTCTCTTTGTAAAATGAAACTTTTTAGCTTTTTTAAGGAAGGGAAAAAGTAATTTTGAATTGAAATGTGAAGAGAAAATCAATTCTTATAATTGTAAAAAATGCAGGATAATCACTTTCTTATTTTATTTTTTTAATCAACCAAATTCTCAGGAATATTTTAATAGATTTGAAAAATTGATATTGACATTTATTGAAATTTGCCATGAATTTATTTGTGTAAGTGACTTGTTATCACAGTCAATTGATTGTCTATTGGCCAGGGACCAACAGACAGAAGAGTTTCTTAATTATCTCAGGCATCTGCAAGGATATTTTTCTTGCCTTTTCTACCTTATGTCAGTTGCTAAGTGTTAAACAAATTCATCTTGAATGTGAGAATTCAGTTGGTGATAAAGAAGGCGTTAAGAAATTGTGTGTGGCTTTTTAGTTTCTGTGTCTGTGTGAGAGAGAGAGAAATATACTTATTTGTCCCTCAGGCTGATTTGCATAGAAGGAAAAAAGTGAACATGTTAAAGTAAGTTTGTTCCTCTTGTATGGTCACTGATCTGAAAATACATTGTCATTTTCATTTTGATAATCTTGTTTTCTGTCTGGCTGATGTTTGTGGAGAATGGAAAGAATTTCATGAAGCATGCCTGGAAATATCAAACTCTTGAAATTGGATGAGATTTTGAGCAATTTCTTTATTTTACACATTTTGTTTTCAACAAATCTTTGCATTTAGTTGAATATTTGTTTTATTGCAATGTTTTCAAACTCTGTGTTTATTTCTATTTGAGTTATTATTATTTATATTATTTACATATGTACGATTATCCTCATGTTTGAGATCTTCATTAGGTGTTTGGATAACTGTAGAGTAAGTGGCCATGACTAAATATGAATGGCAGAACTGCCCAGCAAACAAAATTGACAAAATAAATAATTACAAGAAGTGGGGCCTATTTTATTGGCTAGGAAGAAATCCCAGCATGCATTTGTGTGCTTCTGTTTATAAATTGGGGAAAGTGTTTTGCAATCATTCAAGACTGGAACAAACAAACAACATTCAGGGAGTTTCAAACTGAAACCTTTATTTAATCTCCGTCCTGGGCATGACGGTAAACTACATCTGCGTTCTGAGTAAGACAATAAACTACATCCAACAGCAAGGCGTTTGATCAGGATGTTTCGAGGAGCCTGGAGCCACCTCTTAATTTCTGATGTTCCCAGGTCCACCCTGACCTGGGGTGGTAGCACCTGTTAGGGTCCCAGCTATGGGCAAATAGTTGACACCCAAACTGGGGTCAAAACACTATGAAAGTGTAAAAATAGGTTTTAATACATACCAGAAATACTTTGTAAAAAATTATTACCAGCAATACATTTTTGGAAAAAAGATATTACCAACTATAGTTTATTTTGAAAGAAAATATTACCAGCAATAAAAAATTTCTCAGCATTAAATAACCCATTGAGTTTGATATGGTGTAAAACAAACCAAACCTTTATTTAATCTAGAGGACTAGATTGTTCTCAATCTCCTCTCTATATCTTGGAATAACTTGTCCTTATTTAATACTGCTCAGTGATGGCTAGTCATGTTTCTACTACTCAAGTCTGTATTACCTGGACCAGGGATTGAACTCACAATTACTATACTACCAAATTCACAAACCAATGCTTTAATCCACTTGGGCTATTGTCCCATGTAAATGCTGTGTTGATTGACTTTCAAATCACAAGAATTAAAATCCTTTGTATTCAGTATTTATTCAACAAACTAAATTTTGATTTCTTTCACCATAATCATTCTAAGAATTGGTTTTTCTTTATAATTTTAAAGTTGTCAAATTTTCAAACAGGACAGATAACATCATCAGATTTTATTGTTTCTTTTTTTTTTGTTGTTGTTGTTAAGTGAGATAACTTACCTTCCAATTTGAGTTCAATCCTTTGGTTGGTTGGTTGGTTCAAAAAGTCATCAACTTTGGTTCAGTTGAAGTGGCAAACAACAGTACAAAGAAGAATTATCTTCAGGCAAATCAACTGATATGAGTTTTTTCCTCTAGTATGAACAGTGAAATGAGAACTATCGACCACTGTTGGTTGAATAAAGGATTCAAATGTTAACAATTATGACAATCATCTTAAAAGTGCAGTCGGTGTAACAACAGAATATTTACTTGCTCAATATATTTTTGAAGCATTACTTGAATGAATTCAACGAGTGTGGTTTAAGGGAAATAATTTGAATCCTTTTAATGTTTTTTATCCAGAATATTATAATTAAAATTAAAGTTATTAATTTTAATCTATTATCTTAAAATATTTTTCTATGTAAGGCAGGCTATTATTTTTAAAATTTAGTTTTTAGGATGAGATACTCAAGTTTACAGCTACAGTTATAAGTGAATCAAGTTTCTCATTTTTTTCTAACTTATGCTAGATGACCAGAACAAAAACTGAAGAATGAATAATTGTTTTTGAGAAATGATCTCATTTGTCACTCTTAGAATATTCTAAAAGCCATTCTATAAATAGACTTATAAGTTGTAAATATTTATTTTCAGAATATAAAAATCAACTGAGAGAATTTGAATCTTCTTCTTTCATGTGTCCTGTTTCTTGAGGATATAGGCAATCATGGTTCTCCACAACTTCCTATCCTTTCTATCTCTAAGTAAGGTTTGTCTTTTTGCCATCCCTTTCACTTTTTATGCAATACAAGTTTAAGTCAATTGATTGGTGTTTCCCTCTGTCCATCTTGTTTTTAATATGTCCTGTGAGTGTCGAATTCTCCAAACTTTCTTTCTCTCATTATGTGTTCTAGACATTTCTCTTTCTTTTTGATGTGATTTTCTTATTTCTTTGAAGATTTGTGTTCTTCTCAACAAAAGTTACTTTGATAAATATCATGAAGGAAATGTTAACTCAACATTCACTGCAGTTGAGAATAACCAACAAAAGAAACAAACATCAATGGAAATAGATGAATTCTGAATGACTACAACTGTGTAAAACCTCTCAAACTTCATGCCTTGTCTAGGTTAGTTTGCCCTTCATAAAAACCCTCATGCTTTGATGATCTTTTCAATATGGCTGATGTTTAATGGAAGGGATAAAATCAACTTTTATCTTTTGTCTTCTCGGAAATAAAAGCTCTATATTATTTTCCATTTTACTGATAGCTTACATGTTAACATAACCATTAACTTTGTATTGAACAAAGATTATTTCAATAGTTTGTAGTTCACATTTGAAATGTGTATTATTTGGTTATTCGTATTCAATATTTCAAATGACATATTTTGGGCAGAAATAAGTTGCAGAAAAATAAGGATCATAAATAAGAAAATAATGGCAAGAGTAACAAAATACAGGAGGTTTTTAAAGATCCTTGATCAGCCATGTCTTCCTGAAGGAATATTAACTGTTGAAAGACTTATGTGAGCATTAATGTAATTGTTTAGGTATAAAATTAAAATCATGATCATTAAAAATAAAAAGCAGTTTGATTTAAGATTACAAAAAGTTCAGTTCCAAATTTTCCTTGATATATCTTGAGAAATCTCTAGTGTCTATTCTGGATAGGATGTTTGAGATTCATTGTCAGATAAAATCCAAGACCTATGAGCCATGAATCTGGACTACAGACAAAAACTCACTTTCATGGTTTTAACTACTTCAGTTATCAGAGAGATAAGATTGTTCTTTTAAAAAATGTTTTTGTGAATAGGCCATCTTCTTGTCAACATTTTATAATTTCCTATTTTCAACAGTACAAATGAACGGTAAATGGTAGATAAAAGATAATTGTTATTGGAATGGGTGAAAGAATAACAATTGTTTCATGATGAACAATCCAGATTAATGCCTAAAATTTTTGTTAATATTTTTTCTTCTTTTTTTTTCAATTTATCCAAAGCAAACATAATTTTGGGGTTACTATGACACTGTATCAAATTAGAGAAAAGCATGCTATTCCATCAGAATAATGTTAGACTATATGGTTTATTTTTTTTTAGTCAACAGACAAAATTTGTTACAACTTAGTGGTAAAGTTTACATTCTTCCATAGTATTGCAATTTTAGATTTTCCTCTTTCCACTTGGCAAAAGATGTCAATGGGAAATTTTATCAACTTAATTTGTGTTATACATCAGGAGTTGCTCATAGTTTCTCATCCTGACCAAGAAGCCATTCTAAAAACAATATATATATATATATATATATATATATATATATATATATATATATATAGTCATATTTTAGAAGTGAGTAATACCAAGAACATTTTCAGCACTCACTCATATAGATCTCTTGGAACATTGAGCTGATTTGAATAAGAAAAGTAACTTAATGTGTTTAGAAGGAATCAATATTTGACTGATATACAAGAAAGGTAAATGTCAATATTTCAAAGCTTATTTGCATTTGTCTATATTTCTGAGATGTGATGTCAAAATTATTTACATTATTCAGACTGTTGTCCTCATCTTTATTGTTGTATTCACAACATTTTGGCCATTGTATTCTCCGGCCTTCTTCACGTGATATATGTTGGAATTTTGAACCAAACCCTTTATTTAGTCCATGGGAGTAGATTGTTCTAGTTCCACATGCCATGCCTTTTCTGAATATCTCAGTTTCAGTTAATTCCATTTAGTAAGTCAACACACTAAGTTTTTGTTCACCTCTACTGTGGTCAGGTACTGAACTCACAACTCTTTGGGTAAACATAAAGGGAAATAAACTACAAAGATACTAATGTTTTTCACATTATTTTCTCAAATACCTTTATGAGAAAGTCTTTTAATAATAATAGTACAAATAATAATTTTGATGTTACTAATATCTTATAAGGATACAAGACAAAATTTTTCATAGGTAAAATGATTCTTTATTTCATTCTGGACTATTAACTTCAGCCTTGTAGCATATTTGGTTTTGTTCTTTGAACGGCCAGTCTTCTTGTAAGAATGTGATGGACTGCTTTGCATCTTATAAGTTTATATTACTTCCAGTCATTTGGTTGTATTGTGTGTATATATCCTAAGTCTAGCTGGGTTCCCCTTCCTGTTTAATGATATTGCACCCACTGACATTTTTCAGTCTTGATTCTGCACTTGATGCTTATAAGGTCACTTTTTAGGTCAACTCTCTGGGGCACCTAGCTCTTTTGACATTCTGAGATGACACTAAGTACAAAGCTTACTTTGGTATCTCTTTGGGTGCATCCAGTACATATTGGGGTCGCCACAGATCAACTCCTCTTAGATCAAAGGCTTCTGATAGACATTAAATTTGATTCAGACTTATAGTATTTCCTGGCATGAATACTACAACATTGTTAAAAATGGCAAATTGCTTTTAGTAGAAAGCAGATGTCCTATGAAGACAATTTAATAAATCTTTGACAACAATTAACTTATATTTGTTGAATTGAATTTTACTATTTCTGTTGAGGCTTTTACACCAGAGTTTATTTAACATCTAGACAAATGGTCATATCTACCCGACTCAGTCTATTTCTTTCTTTTTATCTATCTATCTATCTATCTATCTATCTAAGTTTGTTCATGTCTCTGTGTGCACACATGCACTTATAAAGACACAGATAAATATAAATTCATCTTTACATTTCAACAGTCAAGTATATGAGGTGTGACAATTCCAGGAATGACTGCAGCATGTTATGCACACAATGGATCATGCAAACATTTCTGGACGCATGTCTGGGCACATTCCAAATTCGGCTTTATAAAGATCCTGAGTAGTAGAGGAAGTTGTACATGTTTGGTAGAAAATGAGAGAAAGGAATTTGAAGCAGTAAATTAACCTGAAATCTTGTGTATGAAAATTGGCAAAAGTGAGTGTGAAATGTTAGAAATTAAATATAATTAAAAGGAATTGAATGGTTTTGAGTTGGACACAGGTGCTTCAGGATAGGGAAAGAACATGAACACAACAAGTGGGCAGTCAGTAACACAAAGAAGAGTTAGAGATCTGAACACATCCCAAGTGCATCAGATCAAAGATAATGTGTGCAACTAATAGCAGAAGAACTGAATATGGATAGGAAAACAGTGTGGCAGATATTAACCATTTTACTATTGAACTAGCTATTGGTACACCTGTATGGTTTATTCTAATAGTTTCTTGTCTTCCACTTCTCACCTGTGGAACTCCCTTCTGATTTTTTGCTTCCCTACCAACTACAATCTCCAAAAATTAAAAATACAACACCAATCATTATATCCTGTTCTTTTATTATCCTTTCTCTTCACTAAAGTCTTCTCATTCTCTTTCTCTGTAACCCCTTGTATCTTAGTGACGTTATTGCTTTGCTTGGGGTGAAATGATTAAAAAGAAAATTTGCAAATAAGAAACGTTTCCTCAAAGATGGTGCTTGAAATCATGGCAGTTTAACCGCAGAATGACTCGGTGAAAGCCAGATTTGTTTACCTGGTTACTACTGATGGCTGCTATCATTCCCAAAGGTCTTGATCATCTCCACTTTTGAAGCTGAAGATGATAGACCAGGAAAGCAAACATCACTTTCACAGGCCCATTCCAGGGGGTGGTGTTGATTGTCATACCTTTTATCCCCTAAATAAAGAATGCAGTGTGTGCATGTGCTCAAAATATACAAATAGCAAGAATACTGAATGGATTGACTTTAAATTTGACACAAACATTTGTGCTAAATAATTAAAAGAAAACTATTCTAACATGTTTTTGGTAATCAGAGATTTATGACAATCTCATGTTGCAATTTGCTGAATGTTGACATTTTAATCCCAGCAGAGGAAAAATACATGCTAAGTTAGTCCAGAAATCATAAATGTATCACCAGTAATGTATATCGTGAGCAATAGTAGTATTATCCATTTCCTTATAAGGAAACATTCAGCATTCATTAACTGAATAGTTTGTGCTACTGTCAGTTGAAATTTATAAAATCTTTCTATTAAAACAATTTTTAAGGAAAATAGGTTCATGAAGTCCAGTTATTCCTATTGCTCTTTCCAGTATTGATGGGAGTTTCCTTCCTAACCTTTTGTTTAAAGTTGTGTGGAACATCAACATTTTATGTCATTCTCTTCTTTTTGAGTTATATGTGTTATCCATTTAAGTTGTTGCTGTTGAAAGTCCTCAAGTGATGTGGTTTCTGTTATTTGGTACAGTTGTGATTCTGTAACACCAAATCTAAAAGGTTCAAAGAACGATGATCCTCACTACAAGCTACTTGCTTCATTCACTCAAAGCCATTTTTAATCAATAATGTGAGGAAGTGATTGCATACAACTGGCAGCTTAGATATGCATGGAACTGAATTCATTCTGAAATAACATCCATATAAAAGTCTTGATTTAATGAAGCTATTTAAAAATATTTATCTCCTCTACTAAATTTGTTCTATACACTGAGGTATTTGAAGTGTTTAGTATTTACTAATTCCATATCTTGAATTTTTTATGTTGGATTCAAGGGACAGGCCATCATTGCTTTCATTCAAATCGTTGAAGTTAAGTATATCATAAACCAGTTTGAATAATTTTTCTATGAAACGTTTTCCAAAAAGCAAATCAAAAAGGCTCTCATGATTTTCCATTTGTATTTAAATGCTTTCATTTATCAATAAAATTGATTTTTCACTTTAGCTTAAATTATACGTTATCTTGTGAAAAAGTAAATTCAGTTTCAAACAAAATTCTTTATTTAATGATCTTTCCAGAAATGTTTATAAAATACTTTTTAAACTTATATCTATGATAGCTTTTTATTCATTTTGCTTACTTTGGTTTATGGAAGTGAATAGTTGTGACTAATATATGAAAAGATTTATGAATAGTATTAAGTAATTTTAATCATAGAGAATTTATTAAATGATTAAATCTGAAAACAAAACTCCAGTATATTTGTTTTCAAATTATTTTTTTTAAATTTGTCTCTAAAAATACTTGTTTGTTTTTTGTTTGACAGTTCTATTAGAAATCATACATATACAAATATATGTACATTTATATATAAAATTAATACAAGTAAAAGGTTTGTCACTTAGCTGATTAATGTTACCTTCAGTATCCTGACTCCAGGGTTTCGGAGATGGACTCCCCAGAAATCACTACACACACTCATCAGAGGGTATCAGCAATTAACTGTTTATACATCTTGATTTTTCTTTTTTATATGCATTTTTCATTGCTTCATTTCTTTCTTAGTGTATGTATGCGCGTGTGTGTGTGTGTATATATATATATATACACCAACATGTATATAAAAATGTCATGTCTTTAATACAAAACAGGTAAAAAAAATGAAATAAAATGCTCAATGCTTTAAGAAAAATAGAGCAATCAAAGATGAAGCTAAAATTAAAACTATAGCAACTTGTCAGCTGTGTAACTTTTTGCCTTGAGGTTCAGCAGCCTGCAAGTGTCAGAATTATTAAAGTTTGAATAGATGAGGACTATTATCTTTTTTATTGTAAAAAAGAAAAGTAAAGAAAGAAAGCATAGAGTGTAAAGAAAGAGACCATCTGGTGCCTACAATACAGTGCAAAATTCATAAGTGGTGATCCATATGCATACCACCAGGAAATGATCAACATAAAATGTACCTTCTGGAATAACTAGCCTGTAAGTGTAACATTGGCATCTGCAGGTGTCAAGAAGGAGGGTCATAAAATTGCAACAGTCTGTATGCTTTTTGTCGAAGGCTTATTGGAAAAGATGTAGAAGATCTGTGGTCTGTACAATATCAGAACAATATTCAAAAGCAACTCTTTTCTATGGAGTAATCTCTGCTGAAATTAACATGGGCAGAACATGACTAAGAACTCAATGGCAAAAAGTATAAAGGTGAAACAAGCTGATCCTTAAAAGTAAGACTGGAGGAACATCAAAAAGCCATAGTAAATGGGTGAGACAATGAAATCTGGCATGGCTGATCATATATGGAGGGAAAAGGGTAGTGATCAGCTTATGGAATGAAGTGAAAATACAGGAAAAAAAACATTGAATTACACATATGCTAGGTTATGAGGACCTGTTTAGTAGGCTTAGCATAGAAATTACTATGATAATTAGTATGATATGGCAGCTGATAAAAAAAGAAAGACAAATGATAAGTCTTCAACAGCAGCATCAGCAAGTGTAGTCAAGAATGACAAGCATCAGTGACACTCACCAGCAAGCAGGTTAGGTTTAAGGTTCCAAGTTCTCCACAGAGAATTGGATCACAAGACAAGAGCGTAGTGGATGAAAACATTGATTTGTGAATTTGTCGTCATGGCACTTGTTCAATTTCTGGGTTGGGTAGTTTGGACTTGAATTCAATGGAAATGTGGCAGGCAATAACTTAGCAATGTTAAAATAGGAATTAGACAAGATATACCCAGACATAAGCAGTGGAAGGAGAATAATCTACCCCTGTAGATTCAGTAAAGGGTTTACTTTGAAATTCCCTGCATTTTACCCAGATCAACATCGACCTGCAGGCTCAACAGCTGAAACATTGTGATAACAGCAACAAAGATGAGGACAGTAGTCTTTTCCTGTAAATAATATAAATAATGTTATCTAATCCCAGAAATTCAGACAGATTTAAAAAATGTTTTTATAATTAATTTCAGCTTGATTTTATAGAGACAAGAAAACACATTTCTGAAAATGAAGGCAGCCTCCAAAGACTTTAATTTCATTGTTCACTGAAATTGACTAATTAGAACAACATATTTGGGGCATGTTCGGTGTGATGATTAATGTAAAGAAGAAACTAAAAATTAAATCATCTGTAAATTTGTTTCCAATCAAAAAATGTCTGACTGTAAAGAATCTAAAATACTGTTTTAATTGATAAACACATTCCAAATAAAAGAAAGTTCCTCTTATTAATTTCTTTTTATCAAATAGGAAGTGCATATCAAAGTCCTTATTCCTGTTCTGTATTTTGTTTTATTAATGCTGTTAATTTCTTGTTTGATTTCAACCCACACTAATTATGTCATTAGAAGAAATTATTGTCATCTGACAAATATTTCCACTTTTTCCTTGAAGGGATTTGTAAAAACTTATATTTTTTAGCTGCACCCACATAGGTAATAAGTGGATGGTTATAAGAAATCGTATTTTGAAAAAGATGAAAATAAAGGCATTTGTGAAGAAAAAAAATCTTTGAGATTGAATTTCTTTTATTAACCCTTGAAACTTTTTCTTTTGTGCCTATGTAAATAATGAAACCTTATTTAGTCTCTCAAGACTGAACCAATTATCTTCTTTTTTTTCTCTCTCTCTCTCTCTCTAGTGGTTTTGGTTATTGGAATTTTATTTTTATTTTTTCTCTCCCTCTCCCTCTCTCTCTCTATATATATATATATCTTTTTCAATTAGTGCCACAGCAAAGAAATTTTTTTCCTAACATTATGAAGAATCTGTTCAGTTAAGATGAAATATTAAACATTTATATATAAATTTACTCAGTTAATAAATTTGTGCTGTATTTTATCTGTAATGTCTGCATTTCTTTGAACTCAGCTTGGTCTTAAATTTCTCAATATTGATCCACAATTAACTATTATTATGCATTATTTTTAAGTAAAACTCAGTAAAAAGTTATGCAAAAGGATTTTTTATTGCACTTTAAAAATTATAGGTTTAACTCTAGAGTTTCTGTCTTTGTTTAATAGAGCCCAAAAGTATCTAGACAAGTCATTAAAATCATCAGAATCAACCAGAAAATGCAAATTTCTCCTTTCAACTCAAAATTCAAATCAAATGTATTCATTTTTTTTTTTTTTTTGGTAACTGTTAGAAATTGATACAAGAGAGGGTTTTGTTCAAATTTATCAAATATTGAGAAAGATCTTAAAGCTATTTTATCCCTAACCACTTAAAGTAATATTGAAAATATGTTGTTTTTTTTTTTTGCTCTGTGGATTTTCAGGAGCTTTTCCTCCTGTTTTTTGTGCCACAGATGAAATATAAAAAGATGATGTTTTTTTAAATTTAGAAAAGAAGAGGAGTGTGGACAAACTAATTGTTTTTGTGTTTGCAACAATAAATTGGAATTAAATATAGAATATTTTCTCTTTGAGAAAGAAAATATGAAAACTGTCAGGCAATTTAAGATATTTTTCTTTGCATTTGATAAGAAATAAATTGCATTTGTTTTAAACATTGGATGAGGTGATAAAACATTTGTTTGTGTCAGTCAGAAGGAATTTGTTTTACTAGTGTGTGACTGTGCTGTTAAAAAAAATAATCTGAAAATATTATTTGTTTAAAAATTTGTTTTATTCATCATCAAAGATTGTTATGAATTATCTCAGGATCTGTCTATTAGCCTCAGTCTGTTCATAACTATCTTTTGGTCTGCTCCAATCTATCTACCTCAGTTTGTTCCTGTCTGTTGAACTACCTCAGTTTGTACCTATCTTTCCATCAATATCACTCTACTCCTATCTGTCAACTTCTTTCTGCTCCTATTTCTCTATCTACCTCAGTCTGCTCCTATCTCTCTACCTATCTTTGTTCATATTTAAGTCTGATCTTATCTATGTACCTGTCTATCACAGTTTGTTCTTATCTGTCTTGCTTTGTTCATATCTATCTATCTAAGTCTGTTCATATCTATCTGATTTGTTGTTTATAACTATCTTCATCTATTGTTATCTGTTATTGTCATTTTATTGATTAATGTTTAATTATATTTTCCTTTCCTGTTGGTCTGCAGTTAATTGTTGGTCTTTCTACTGGTGGCTGTCTGTTCTCCTTATGTTAAGCAGTTGAGTTATCTTGGCTTGATATATTGACACATACAAGAGAATGTCCTATATTCAGCAGCATTCTTTTAGGTTTGAAGCAGAAATCTTGTCTTTTGTGGATGAATTCCTATCATAGTCATAAAATAACTTTAAAAAAGATTTTGTTTGGAAAAAAAAAATTACATTTAAGTATCTGCTTGGTGACTAAAGTAGTTGGATATTTGCACATTGGTACGAATGTTTGGAATCCAGATAAATGAGAACATTTTCTGTGGAGATTTTCAGCCAATATGGAAGATTGATAATTTTTTTTCTTATCTTTTGCATCAGTTGGCTCGAGAGTTGGATTAAGTAAGATCAGCTGAGTAAATGCCTTCATCTGTGTTTTAGTCATGTTTTAAGCCAAAGGATATGATTTTAAATCAAAATACAGCAGTAAAACATCAAAGCCTTTTGAACGAGTGTTGTAAATATGTAAAATTAATTCAGGTCTTTCTCAGCCTAAAGCTTCTGGCTGGAATGAGTCAAATGCTATTACAAAGCAGGTATAGATATAATATAAATATAAGTGTATATTTACCTTTCTTGAACTTTCTTCTGTTTCCAATTCATGTTTAGAAAATGACAGTACGTGTGTCTCTTATATAAGCAATTATTGGATACTTAATACATTTTCACTCTTATTGTCTTTCTGTTAGAGCATTAATACTTAACTCTGGTATTATAATTTTTTAAATAATCACAGATTATTAAACTTGATTACTTTTGATTCATTGCAGCCAGTCTCTGTTGTATTGTAATAATACCATAATGTGTATCTGACTATAAGATAAAACATTTTTGTTATTAAAAAGGCCTAATTCTTTGATCTGCTTTATACATAAGTCATTTTGAAGAGGAATATAAATTTTTAGGTTGTATTTGATTAACAGGGAACATATGCCAATATAATCTCATCAATAACATGATTAAAGATGATATTGATTTTAAAATAATATAAACAAAATAAAAAAAAGGACTCAGAAACCTGAAGTTTCTATCTTTTTTTTTTTTTTTTTTTTTTTTTTATTTTAGTTTGGTATAAGTGTAGGTTATCCAGTGAAAGTCTTATGAGGTACTCTGATTTTTACTGAAAATAACAATATGGCATAAAAACACAAGCGTTGAGCTCCCAGTTGTTTTTAAAAGCATAAATAAAACTGATATTTTCATAGTGGCTAAAACACAACAATATGTTGATTAGATGTGAGCTTATTTTACTCTGTGAAGTGGAAAACTTGTACAGAAGTTTCTCTCCTTTCTCTCACTCCTGACTTGACCTTCTGACAAGATTTTTTTCTCTTTGAAGCTGGCAACTTTTGTTCAGTTCAAATGTGCAAAGAACTTTCTCTATTTGAGAAGAATTTGGTGGTCATCTTTTTTAGGATCAATTATGAGCTTCTAAATTCCAAAGTGCATATAATTCAGAGTTTAAGCTTCTGGATTTGGAAATATTTTAAGCATTAAAATGAAGCAACAAAAAGAGAAGGAAGACATCACTTAATTAAATGATTCTATTTTAATGCACTTCATGATTTGCAAATAATATGAAACTGCTTTGATGTAGTTGACCAAATAATAGTTTCACTTAAAATGAAACAGATTAATCAGAATTTCGCTCAATTGAGCTAGTATCCTTATCTTTGTTGTTTTGATTAAAGTGCTTCAGCTGGTGTTTAGAAAAAAAAAGAAAAAAAGAAAATTGATTGCTTTGCTGGTACATAAGACTTCAAAACCAGGGAACATTCACTCAACATCAGTAAATACTGTATGTTGGTTTGTAGTTAGAGATTCATTGTGGAATTCACAACTCACTTCTAGCAGTTGACTACTTCTATGTGCAGCTAGCGAATCTTATATATGTTGTTCTTGTCCTAAGTATTATCATTTATTACCAACCTTTGTTTGATTATTCTATTCAGTAACCTTCCCTAGGTTACAACAGTTATTATCTTAAATAAATTATAAAGTTTGAATTTTCATATTTAGTTTTTGGCATTAAATAACCCATAAAGGTGTTGATATGCAGCTAAACAAAACAACCAACCAAACTCTCATTGACTTTTTACTTTTTGTCCAGGTTTGTTAGTATCTTGGAATTGGAAGGTGAGCCATAGATTTTACTCTTAGGAAAAGCATCTTTAATAACTCTCATAGAAGACACTGTAGAGAAACCATCTCTTGAGGTTTGTTTACCAGATTTATTAAAGTGGCTGTCTGAACAGAACATTATATAATATTAAAAAAAAGAAAGCAAAAAAAAAAAAAAAAATGAACACTCATAAGCCCCTAATGTATCTGCAAGCTGAGCTACATTGTAATGAGCTTTTAGATAAGAGAATTAATTGAACTTGGAAGACAAACATTCATTCTTCATATCTACAATTCAGTCAGTTTAAATCTATGACTTGATCAAGTAGAAAGAATAAATGCAACATATGTTTAAGCCCTTGTGCCAGTAGAGTATCTTAAGGTGCAGAAAATCAGAATTCTTGTAATAAATGGTTTTAATATTATTTCCAGAAATGCATATTTTTGGTTTACTGAATATATAAATGAACTAATTCTACCCTCCAATATATTTGTAATAAATCAACAATTTATTAACAAATGAAAATATGTAGCTGATTTTGTGAATATTTCAGTGTTTATTTACAACATCTTCAAAACATTATGATTGGCAGGATGATAGAGGAGGGGGAATAAAAAAAAAATAAAAATAAGCATGATGCTGATACAAAATGGTAGACAACTTTGTTGAAGCAAAATTCCTTATTTGATTTGTAATTTCTAAAGGAAATAAAAAAAAAAATATCCAAACTATCTTTTTATTTTTCCTTAGTACTTCCTAAATAACGCAATGAATTATTGATTGTATTCAAAAATCAATTGATCTCCACTGCAATTTGCGGTAGCCTTTCCATTTCTGTTCAGTTGATTGCACATGAATGTTGTGTTGAGAAAATCTTGTAAAGTATTTTGCCTCAAATTGATTTTTGCATCTTACAAAATGTTGGCCTTATAAGTATAGTTTCTAGAAAACAAGGCTTTACTGCTACATATCTCCATGCACACACACACACACACATATATATATATATGCACACACTACAGTACAAAAGTTTGAAGTCACCCCCAGAATTAGCATGAGATGAACTTGACAGAAGAGCAAAAAAAATGAAAAAGAACTCAATCAATTATGAAACTTGTACTTTTTTGAAGTTTTTGCAACAAATGCCAAAAATGTGTGCTGCATTAATCAAGGAGGAAGGAGGATATTTTGATGAGAGCAAAATTTAATCATAAAATCATAAACTATATCTCACTTTTTTTTAACCATGTATAATAATTTTCTTTTTTTATAGTACAAAACAACTACTTTGGGAGCAAATTTCAAAAAATTACCAGGGCTCACCTCAAACTTTTGAACTATAGAGAGAGAGAGAGTGTGTGTGTGTGTGTGTGTGTGTGTGTATATATATATATATATAGAGAGAGAGAGAGAGAGTAAACATTGATGTATTGATCCAGACAGAAAAGTACTGGGTCTTTTATCTTCCATGTAAAAAATATTTGTGTGTATATATATATATATATATATATATATATATATATATGCAGTTTCATGGAGAAGTGTTTGTGACCTTAAGTTTCATGCTTTCATAATCTTCAGACAAACTGGTTTATTTTTTCAAAAGTCAATCTATTTATGCTCTATTTATGTCTGCTTATTTGTGTGTGGTGAGAGGGGGAAATTTTCTTGTTCTGTGTTTCTTTGGGATGATATGTATACATAGACACACAGACACAGGCATATACATGTTAGTTCATACATACACACCCATATTCATAATCTGTCATTGATATTGAATCCTTTCTACTAAATACCACATACATACATACATACATATATATATATATATATATTGAGCTCTCTGGATTTTATCCTCCTTAGGTTACCCATGAAGTTTTCGGCTCTTGTTTTGAAACATATGTAGCGTTGGAATCATATTTTAAAATAAATAATTATATTTATGCTCTACTTTTGTATCCAGCACTATTTTTAAAAAATAATGACAAAAATACTAAAGAACTTTGGATTATTTACCTAACGAGTTCTTTCCTATTTTTTATGTTTTTACATGCATATATATAGCAAATGTTCTCGTAGACACATCTTATGAAATGGAATAGACATTTTATGTGTATTAAATGTATTGATCATTTTTTTTCTATTCTGCAAATAAAGTGTTGCAGATAGGGTCATTTTTGATATATAAAATAGATGCCATTCATCTTGGATTCCAGCTGAAGATTATTGAGAAAAGATAATTGAAACTCTTTGCATTCCACCAAAGCAACCATCCATCAATAATAATAAAAATAGTAATGGTAGTATCAAACCCTGTATTCTTGAATTCTGGTAAAAAAAAAATATATATTACATGTCAACTAGTCATAGGAAGATAGCAATATTTTTACTGATTCCAATACAATTCCCGATACTGTTCTAAATTTCTGATTCTGATACAATTACCAAATTCTACAATGATTAAAATTCATTATTTTCAGGCCCTCCAGTTGGTTTGGGAAACTTAATGAACAAAATACATTTGTTAATAAAACATTTCCTAGAAAAATGAATAGAAATGCTTATGAAATAAAGTTAGATAACTTTTTATTTAAAACATTGGGTAACAGTTTAAACAATAAAGAGAACAACTTCTTTAAGTAAATCACTTAAATACTGAGCTGCTCATATTTAAGTCCTAAAATTCTTAAAATATAATGGAAGAACATTATCCTATCTTCTGTTTTTCCTTTCAGCATATTTCATTTTGTTTAGTAAATGTTACATCCAATACTAGATAACCATTCACTCTCAATAGCAGAGGAAGGTGCTGATAGATATTTCCTGGATAAAAGCGCCATCATGGGAAATTCATTTTTATTTGAATTCCACCATTGAAAAGTATGATCATCAGTTTTTATATTTTTTAATTCAATATACAGGGTGATTGAAAAGTAACTCCTCATTTTATGCAATTTTCCTGTCAAAGGAAATGTAAATTTCTACCACCACCTTTATATGATCGTTTGGATTAAGTGCTGATTGAAACTCCTTATATGGAATTTTATTTTTAATTTCTACTTAAGAATAAGTGAAAATTTGAATTTTAAAATGACAGATTCTAAATTTTTTTTTCTAGGCACTATTTTATTATTTTTATAAATTAAAAAAAAATAATAAAAAATTGTCTTGAAAGAGCCTGGCATAAGAACAACATTTTGTGTTGATATTAATATTACATAATTTTGATTATAATTATTGAATTAATAATTTATAATATTAAATGGGTGAATTAACATTGTTTGAAAAGAAATTAAAAATAAAATTTTATTTTGAACTGAAACCGACTTTAAACCAGTGAACTTCATGGACTGTTCAAGAACTGAGTAGAAACTTGTACATTTCATATTTTGAATTTTTTTTTAACACAAGTAAAATAAATTTGCATCATATTCAGATGTTATTATGATCTATAGATTTTAGTTCTACTGACAGTTTAAAATCAATAAATATTTATATCTGTTTATCATTAGTGACAGGAATGGAAAATTAAGTTTTAAACAAAAAAAAAAAAAAAAAATCCAAAGAATCATTTTTGGAATCTGAAATTGGGTTAAAAATTCTCTGATTCCAATACCCCCAAAAGTTTCAATATTCCTGATTCTCAAAACCAATTCTGATTAATCGTCTCATCACTAGTATCAGCACATGTTGCTGTTAGATGTTACTGACATATGACTTACTGTGTATTGCATTTAGATTTCAGACAAGAATAATTACAATTTAAAAAAAAAAATGCTTTGCTTAAAATATGTTTCAGTTTCTTTGCTCTTTTTCCTTACTCACATATATATAAAAACAAGAGGAAAAACTATTTTTAGCTGACACGTTTCATCCTCTGAGGGACTTTATTAAGGCAAATGTAGGATTTATTTTGTTGCGCAGGTTTATATAGAAAAGCAAGGATGTCATTGGTTTATCAAAGCTTTTAAATTTGAGAGCATTCATGAATATTCATCAGGTGGTTGAAAGGTCAGTCAAAACATCTGGAGGACACAGAGTGCCATAATTCAAAATCTTGAAAGGCCAAAGTAAGTGGGTGGGTAATATTCAGGGAATATTTTTTTTTAAATATTTGAATACATGTTTTGAATGACCTTTGAACTACCTGATGAATATTCATGAACATTCTCAAATTTAAAAGCCTAGATAAACCAGTGACATCCTTGCTTTTGTATATAAACACGTGCAGCAAAATAAATCCTATATTTGCCTTGATAAAATCCCTCAGAGGATGAAATTTATCGGCTAAGAATAGTTTTTCCACTTGTCTTTTTATTCATTTTGTTCCTTTACAGATACAATCTGTCTGAAAATAATTTATATATATATATATATATATATATATATATATATATATATATATATATATATATAATACAATAAATATTCTGAAATCAAGGTTGTAGGTCTTGTCTGGAATATTGTCATGAGTTAGTATTGCATGTGTTATTTTGGCCAGTCTCTTTGTTTATTTTCTTGTTACCCTATTTTGGCTGATGCAGTATTCCACCGTTATGTTGAGAATTCAGAGTCAATGATTTGATAAATTATTCCAACCAGAATCCTTTTTCCTGTGGTTTTTCATTCTTTTATTATTTGACCTTCAGGTAGATAGTAGCAAATAAAAGTGAGAGAAATCAATGTAAATAGTAAAGGTTTAGAATAATTGAATAGTTTTTGCAATTTCTTTTAAAGTCATTCATTACATGGATGTAACTTGGGAAAGCTGAAAATGGAGGAACATAAATAAAAACGATCATATTACTTTCAGGACAACCTATTAAAAAACATTAGTTCATGTGACTAATTTAGTTTATCTTCTATGTTCCATGTCTGTTCAGAACATGTATGCTCATGGTTCTTCACAATTTTCCTGTCTGTAGTAGCTCTCGATAAAGTTTCTTTCTTTTTACTGTCTTTTCTAATTGATGTTCTGCCATCCATTTACGCACATTTGTTTGGTAGGTTCTTTCCTCTCACCCTCAATATGTCCTGTTAATACCAAATCTTCTAAGTCCTCTTTCCTCATGATGTGGCTGAGAAATTTCTCTCTCTGTCCTTTTTGTTTCCATTTTCTCTAAAGACTTTTTATTGTTGCTCAATATGTTTGGTCCATATTGCTGTGTGTCATCATTTTTATGTTAAATAGGTAAATATTTTACAGCTAAATATTTTCTTGTTATGAAAATCTGCTTTTTTTTGGCCTTTTGGACATGCTTACCAAATGGCAGGAGCATCAACGATTTTTTTCATTTTGGGGGAAAATCTGCAGGGAGTATTTTTCAATCAGAATATATGACTGCTAATTGTGGTTGTGATTTGATATTTTATATTTACCTTTTTCCAATGATGTTCATTCTCTACAAGGCCCAAGAGCCGCTCCAGTTATAGAGTTAAAGGTAAGAGGTACAGTTTATGAGGGGTATGTGGGGAAGATATCAGTTAACCTTAGACTTGAGCTAGTTAAGATTGTATTGATCCGAGAAGCATCCTTTTGGGAGTCAGTTTTCTGGAGTGAGTAGCCATGGTCAAATGCAAAATAGGTAACAAATCTGTTCAAGAAACAGAATTGACAAAGTTTGCAATAAGCAGTAACAAGAAAAAGAAAAGAACAAGGCCAAAAAATAATATAAAACAAGCAAATAATATAATTCAAGACAAATTAACAGTGAGAAGGCAAAGCAATTGTAATATGTCAAAAAGTTCACAAACTAAAAATTGGGATTGACACCCAAGAGCAAGTTTGGACAAGTGAGTGTAGTGTTCTTACTTCAAGACAAGACAGACCAGGACTGAGTCAGATGAAACTGAGAGAAAATCCCAGCATATATTTGTGTGCTTCTGTCTATAAAAAGAGGAGGAGCAAATAATTTGTAGTCATTCCCAGGTAGATTGAAATCAACACAGTTTGACCAAGTAGCATTTTGTAGGAAGCAGCAGCTTGGTTGGAACAAAGGGAATGAGGGTGGTTCCTTACAATGTGTCTGGCATGACAGGTATAGCTGTGAAAGTTCGAACTGGTAGGATTAAAGAATGTAGTTTGTGTGAACACTTTCTATGGATATAATGCTAGAGTCATGAGAGGCTTGCCATGTTTTATCTATGGAAAAGGGGTTGTAAGGTGGAAACGAATTCATCACCCACAAGGACATATGCATAAATACTCTTATTAATAACTCTGTGACTTGAAGAGAAAAAAGAAACATATAAAGACATATGGAGATAGCTTACCTCATATCTCTTCACAAGGTCTGAATAACAGTGACAGTATAGTGTGAAAAAAATCATCTATGAGACGTCTAAAGTCATTGAATAGGTCTATCAGTTCAGATATAATCCATATTTGTACATATCTTTTATGTGGTCTTGTAGGTGATGAATTATTTCCCACCCATTACCTTACTTCCTGTAAACACAACATTGCAGGTCTGTCACTATTTTGTTATTTCCAATGAAAA
This sequence comes from Acanthosepion lycidas, assembly GCA_963932145.1. Taxonomy (NCBI): domain Eukaryota; kingdom Metazoa; phylum Mollusca; class Cephalopoda; order Sepiida; family Sepiidae; genus Acanthosepion; species Acanthosepion lycidas. The sequence continues at coordinate 7,018,328 of OZ010584.1, forward strand.
TATTCAGATGAGCTCCATTGCACCAGCACAGACCCCTTTATAGCTGAGACCTTCCATGCAATGAATACACAAAGGGGTGAACTATCCTCATTCCTTTCACATTGATATGTTGAAATTTCCATTTGGGCAGCTTCTTCCTAAGAATGGCTGTTTTGTGGAACTGAATCCTGAATGCTTCCTCAACCATTACAATCTTAACCTCTTCAATCATTTCATTATCAGCCTGCAGACATATTCTGTTGAAACATATGATCACCGAAGTTAACCAACATCAAGTCTGCTCAGTACCTAGATGGGTGACCACTTGAGAATACCAGGTTCTGTAAGCTTGAATGTACAGGTGGTATAATGAATAATGGTTTGGAATTGTTAATTGGAGAGCGGGGTTCTAATTCCCTTTGGTTTCATTATATTCAGTGATGTGCAAATATCCTTGGGGAAGGTATGAATCCACCTCGTTTTCCCTCAGCTAAGAATTGTATCTGTAAACAATCGAAAAATATTTTCTGGTTTTAAATAACCAGCAAAAGTTGATAAGCTGTAAAATATAAATCAATAAATTCTTGCATACCTTTTCTTATTTTAGTGCACTTAATTTCTTGTCTATCAAAGTTTTTTCACAGAACACATTATGCTGAAAGGTTTCAAGACAAAATCTGTATTTCCAGAGTGTGCACTTGCAGTTGGAATAGTGGCTACCATATGATTTTTTTACAGCATTATTAATTCCAAAACACACACACACACACACACACACACATATATATATATATATATATATATATATATATATATATATATACGCACACACCCACTCAAAAATATCTAAAAATATTTTCTGGCTTTAAATAACCTGCAAACGGTTGATAAGTCATAGAAAATAAATGAATCAAAAATAATAATTTTATGATTAGATATTGCTAAATTGTGCTCATATTCCATGGCTATTAGTCTTATAGCCTAACTGTCATGGCTACAATACCTCTTTACCTACTATGTCATATATGTGTCATCCACCTTAGTTTATTTGTACATATGGAGGGGAGGTAAAATAATTCAGTGTAATGCTATCTATAATTTTTAGCACTTTTGTTTAATTTGAAGAACAAATACTTTTAACATAATCCACTTTGTCAATGCACTTAACATAACACTTTCCCATAGATCATATATATCAAATATTATACAATGAACACTTTATACAAAAATTCAGCTAATGACTGTCAAGTTACTGATTTATATATGAATGTGTGTGTCCGTCTTTGCTGAGCTAAGGCTGGTATAAGGCCAAAGTGAGGAAAAAATTTTTTAATAATAAATATACATTTATTCCTTAAGGTTTGCTACAAACTCTGTTTCATGAACAGGCCAAGTGTCATGCACAAATTATTTCTGTGTGTTTATATATATATATATATATAAACACACATAATCAACTTTAGAATTCATTGAGTCATTGATATTATTCCACAAGAGTATATATATATATATATATATATATATATATATATATGTCAGTTCGAATTATGTGTGTGTGTGTGTATATATATATATATATATATTTGAACTGACAGTGTATATATATATATATATATATATATATATATATATATATACATACACACTTTAGTATTATTCCACAAATATATACATATTTATATATACTGTCATTTGTAATTATATATATATAAACCACAGTTCCCTCTGGGTGTTGAACAAACACAAATGTGCCTGAGCAATAGTCTGCAATAATAAGGATTGGCTAACTGCCCTAATAGACAGGTATCCTCAAATACAAGTGGCCAGCTATCATCTATATATATATATATATATACACACACACACACATAATTTGAGCAGACGATATATATATATATCTATATACAGACACGCACATAATCTGCCTTAGTCTAGAATTCTAAGTCATTGATATTATTCTGCAAGTAGGTAGCTAGGTATATATATATATATATATATATATATATATAGAGAGAGAGAGAGAGAGAGGCAGCAATCTCTCATTTATACATGTTAAATTAAAGACTACAGACAAGGTACTGCAATTAAGGTTTTCATTTAATTTTTCTTTTATTCAAACAAGTGTTTTCTTTTTTGGACACAGAGTGTGTAGAAACTCTCCAAATTTTCTATACTTCTGTGCATTTTCAGCTATACCATTATCAAGCATGGTTTTATTTTTGCTTTGTACCAAACTTGTCTCAGCTTAGGAATTATCTATATGCTGTGATATAACTTCCCCCCACCCCATGTATATTCTTGTAAATATATAAATAAATATATATATATATATATATATATATATATATATATATATATATATATATATATATATATATATATATATATAAGCATGCATACTAAGCTTCAGTGTATTATTAAATTGTTTTTGGTTTATAGTCTGATTAATATATTTAATTGTCTATTGATGAAAAATAGAAAATTTATGAGTTTGGAAGAATTCTGTCTGAATTTGAGTGAAATCTGAAGAAATTCCCAGTGCTTCTATTTCAAAAGGTTATTGAAAAAAACAAATCATTACTTCCAAGAGAGAAAGAATCTTTTTTCTCATAACTCTACACAGCAATAGTCACAGTTCTTAATGGCAGTGTTGGTATTAGGATGAAGAAAAGTACTAAAAATCTGTGTCTGTGTGAAAATAGTAACCTAAGTAATTCTTATTCTTATAATTGTTATGAGAAAAAGAAAATAACCAAAATAACTACTTTACACTGAAGAATATATGCAACACACATACATATTATCAGTGTCCCTCCGTATGAGGTTCTGATATTTGCTTGTTGAGTCCTGTGACATTCCACTTGGTCCTGAAGAAGTGTCAGAATGTCCCAGGGGCATAGGTTCTGCTGTGAAACAGTACCATTCTACATCCAAATTATTACTGTCCCTCTGCAATTCCTGTAGACAGACATTGCTTACATTATCTTTTGTTGGGTAAAAAATAAAATTGCTTGCCAAATAGACAACTGAATTGATAAATAAGTGAAGCATTAATGGAAGTTAATTTTTTTTTTTTACTGGAATTCATATTAAAAATATTATTTGATATTTTGAATGGTAATTTTTGATTTTTATTTCTATTTGGAAGTGAAGAAAAATCCAGCAGTAAATGATTAGAATAAAACCATTTTGTCTACAATGAAAATGAATTTTAATGATAAAAATCCTTGTTCAATTGTTGGAATATGAAATTAAATAATTGTATTTATTTACTGACAAAGGAAAGTATGACAGTTTCATGATTAATAAAGAACTGAAAGGTAGTAATTGCCATTGTGCAATGGGCAGGTATTACTTAGAAGATAGATCCCCAGTAAATAGGTTCTATTTTTTATGATAAATATTCCCCGATTACTAATAACTGTGAAACGGAAATATTAGGTTGGTGCAAAAATATTGTCGTTTTCTCACATATGTTACTATGTGAGAAAACGACAATATTTTTGCACCAACCTAATAATTAAGATATTGATAATTTGTCATTCATGGGAGTCAATCTTTGATATATATATATATATATATATATATATATATACGCACAGACACACACACACACACACACACACACACACACACAAATGAAAAAAAATCTCTTTATATTGAAGAAGTTAAATTGACCAAATATTATTATTGAAAGATTTAAGGTTCATGAATCTGTTATAATGAATTGGCTGGATGATATTTTTTATATAGTTTTATTCTTCTTCCTCGATATGCCATGTACTTTCTGAATGTGGGTAAACATGGCTCCCACATTTTCCATTCCTTTGTAAGTTTTGTCTTTTTGCTATCTCTTCTAATTCCTGTTCTGCCAACTATTTTATTTTATTTGTTAGGTAGGCTCTTTGCTGCTTTCTTTTGTTCAATCTGTCCTGTGAGTGTCAAATTCTCCAAGCCTACTTTTCTGATGATGCAGACTAGAAATTTCAACTATCTCTTTCTGAATCTAAGTTTTCCTTTTGCTTGCATTTTTCTTAAAACTTCCTTGTTACTCACATATTCAGTCCATGGTATTCTCAGCATCCTTTTGTAGAACCACATTACTGTTACCTCAGGTCTCTTCTATAAGGAAATTGTTCAGTATTCAGTGCTTATATGAGGGCTGATATTACATAACAGTTCAGTATTCTTTCCTTTGTTTCTCACAAAATATTCCAGTTCCTTAATACTTTGCTTAGCTTTTGGAAGGTATCTTTCAATATTCCAATTCAGTTTAGTATTTCAGTCTCAGATTTTCTATCCCCTGTTAAAAAACACTTCCCAGATAATTAATTTTTTATAATTGCTTGATTCTGACATCTCCATTTCATAGTTTGCATATTGGGGCTCTGTTCTTTTTGCTGACAACCATACACTCTGTTTTCTTACAATTTAGTCCTTTCATCTTGCTTTCCTTTACTACCTTCTGTAGGAATTCCTGTATTTTCTTTTCTCATAAATCAAACAATCAATAGGCTTCTATGTAGGCTGTGAAGAAGACAAACCTGATAGGGTTCATAGAGAAAACCACATGGTCTTGTCTCTAACCTGCTAGATTTCCCATTAGGAAATATTACAAATAAGACTCTCTCTCTCTCTCTCTTTTTGTTCCCTTTCACACTGCTTGTTGTATTCATATGTTTTAGTTTCACTGTGTAGCATTAAGTATATATATACTAGCTTAAAATCCACCCTATCAAGAAGCATTTAAGCTAGCTCCTCTTGTTTGGGCCTTCATCACAATGTGTAGGGTGGAGTAGATGTGATAGGCAAAAATAAACTACAGAAGAACTCAAAATTATCACTGCATTTAAGTATTGCATTAATACTTCAGCTTGCCTTTTAAAAGTTCAACAATAATTATTCTGCCACCAGTTAATTTAAAGACAATTTGATGTACATAGGTCCTTAATTTCCTTACTAGCAATTATTTGTATTTCATGGGTGACCATCACTGGATTTCACAATAACAATTATTCCCAAATTTATTTCCAAGTTATAAAAAATTTTATTGTACAAAAAATGTGTTACAAAAAATCACACAAAAAAATTACTGAAAACAATTGCTTTAATGAAAACTTGGGAATCCAAAATTTTAAGATTGTGGATCCAGATCCAGCTTAGAATGTTTTTAATTTGCTCATAGAGTTGGCCTGACTCCAAAGTGGTATGATATGTTGGGCTACACTGTCCCCTAGGAGTAAACTTGAAAAAGTGTGACATTTGCATTGATGATATGATTGATATAAAAAAATCTCTTCAAGAACAATGCATGTTTTTCATGCCTTTCTATCAGCTATTCTGTCCCTTCCATGTATTGGGGAATAATGGGTAGTGGCTCGGATTGAGGAATCGACGAGCCAAGTTTGAATTCTACTAATACTCAAGCTATGGGTAAGCAGGACAGACTAGGTTCTATAGTCTTGGCAACTGGTTTAGAGAAAAGGGAAACTGAATTCAATCCAGCCTGAAGAAGGTTGATTTCTGCCAAGCTATTTTGCCCAAGACACACCACTGCTACTCTGACTGCATGTACATGTGGTGACCTTATGACCTTAATGTCTTGTGGGATTCATAATCATGATATCACAGATATATTAATGCCTGTAATGGGGGAATGCAAACTGGGAATATTCCTTTCTTACATAGCATTCCCAATTGTAATATTAGTTGAGAAACATTTGGCATTCATTGGCCAAGCAGTCATGAATAATTATTTTCTCACTGAAGTATTTTAATTTCAATATCCATTTGAATAATATTTTGGGGGACTATTTATTCAGAACCGCTGTAACTTGAATGGATTTGATTTATATAGTTTTGCATACAATATAGTTAATTGTATTTTTGCAAAAGAATTTGCAAAGGTATTTGATGGTGTTGATTGTGCATCAAGATGCATTGAATTTCATTCAAAGCATCTTGATGACAAAAATCTTATAAAGTTTGAGCTACAACATACTTAGGAAGGAAAAGATGATGAAGATGCTGATGTGCCTACAAAAGAATTAGGAGTTGATGTACTATTCACTTTCATTCTAAAAATAGATGTTTCTGATTTCCTCATGGACACTGATCTGAATATTGAATGGACCTGCAATGTGCAGCAAAACTTCCAAAATTCTGTTTGATGTAACAGAGACAAGATTATGTCTCAAGGAAATGAAAATTTTTCAAATCGCATGCAGTTAATTTTCTTTGCTAATTATTTTTCTTGTTGCAAATTATTTTTATTTACATGTGTCTAATATGAAAAGTATGATTTTTATCTATTTCATTATTTTTATGGTCTTTTTATTAGTTTAAATGAATGACATTGGAACCCATTATAAGGAAACATTGCACAGTATAGAAAAATTTGTATATTAACATATGGGTAGCATAGCAGTTATCAGCACTGGAGGTGGATTTTGTCTGAATCTGTTGTGTTCACTTTCACACAAATGCTGTTGTGAAAGGCATGAACTTATCTCTTCCTTTTATTTAATCCATATCTGGTAGGATATCGGATTTTTATTTATTACTCATTAAGATAGAAATCCACTTTCATATACTGTTTGACACACTTCAAAAGCTCATTCAACTTTTAAGGAAGGCAAACATTTGCTTCAGTGCACATTTCTAAATAATTTTCTATGTGACATAATGAAGTTTCTGTCTCTATTAGCAGGAGATAACTGATAACTGACATCCATTAAACATGGCACGTGGAACTAGAACAGTCTACACCAGTGAGCGAAATAAAGGATTCAGTTCGACATTCCAACTACCTGAAGAAGGCCGGAGTGTACAATGGCCAAAATGTTGTAATAAATATGAGGACAATAGTCCAAATTATGTAAATAGTATACATAGGACAATAGTCTGAATAATGTAAATAGTGTACATAATGAAGTTTCATTCATATTTGGTGATCCAACAGCTTTAATTAATTCTTTACTGTGTGTCTCTGCTCATCTCAATTTTCAATTGGGTTTTTATTCATTGAGAATTAAAGCTAAATTTCTGTATCTTCTCTCTGTTCAGTGACTCTGTACAGCCAGATTTATAATGAATTGCTTGATAGTACCATATGGTCTCACAATGAATCAAATGATTGTACCACAATCTCACAAAGAATCTAGCAATTCCTAGTGTTGTTCAAATGCTCATGAAACATTTCAACAATTTTTGTCTTCCCATCATTGCCTTTATAATTCATGTTGCATAAAAAATGTGAAATGAACGCAAAGCAATATTAGCAAAATATCTGTCATTTATTTACTATTGTGTTATTGGACATGACAGTGTTATCAAACTTTTTGATTGAGTTATATCTAAATCCATATATCTGAACATAGTTTACTCTTTGTTTTTGAGATGATCTGCAAGAAAGAGAAATATATACAATATATATATATATATATATATATATATATATATATAATATAACTTTGATGATAATAAAAATGCTACAAAATAAAAATATCAAAATTTTTGGAATTATGACACTTGATTTTTGATCGTAGTATAAAGTATAGCTACCTGTGTAGAAAAATTTAAAGAATATTTTGATGTTTTAAAATGAGTCTACGTGAATTTAGATTGTGGATCAAATAGTTCTTAATACATTAATCTGTTTCATATAATGAATCCAGCCAAATGAAAAGGTCCAGAAAATTCCTCAGACTCAAAAAAACTTTTCCTTGGATTCAAAGCTGGAAAAAATATTTAGGATAAAATTTCATAAATCTAGGGAACTCTAAAATTAATTTAGAAAAAAAAATATTTTCAAAATGGAAAAGAAAAAATAAACTTCTATTTTCTTTTGATTTTAATGTAGTTTCTTTTATTAAAAAAAATATAAGTATTTTTCTTGATTTTTTGCAATTTAAATTTTCCTTGCTTTAAAATTATTTGTTTTGCATTGATTAGACTTTTGGATGGTTTTCTATTTCATTATTAATTTTTACTTTGTAAAAAATCAGTATTTTGTTATGTTAATGAATCTTAAAGCTATATGAAATAGATAAATTTTTTTTCTTTGCTCTTGAGTATCAATCAGATGTGGAGGTTTCTTTCATTTGCATCTTGGAAAACTCCTCAGGTCAATAAAAACCTTCAAAAATCAATTGAAGACTTTACAGATAAAAAAACCCAAACTATTAGCTCATCTTTTCCTGGATCAATTAATAGATAAAAATTTTTTTAGAAAAAGCAAAGGTTAAAAGCAGTTGCCTTGAGTAAGGTTTATGATGTCATTTACAGTTTGAATCAGAAAGAGATTGTAGAGATTTTGCGGGGGGCAAATAATGTTGAAAGAAGGCTTTGAAAATTGCACAAATGCAAAAGGTGCAGAGGGAAACTGTGAGTAAGTTACCTAATAAACTTGTGTAAATGGAAAACAGAACAGAAAGGGATAGTAAAAGACAAACATTGATAAGATCTACAAAGAATAGGAAGTTGTGGAGAGCCCTGATTTACCCACCTCCTTCATAGATATTGCACATAGAAGAAGAATGATGTGGCTATGTATCAGAGTTCCTTATCAAGTAAAAAAAAACCCAATAATTCTAGTTGCTTAAATTTCATTAATCCAATTGGTTCTAGTATATAATAAATTAATAAACATTTAAAGAAACATAAATTAATACAGAAATCATGAGTTGATTTCTATGTTAACTTTTCAAGTTTTCAAAACTCAAAATACAGTGCAACCTCAGTTCTCAAACATCTCACATTTGAAATAAATCGGTTCTCGAACGGAATATTTGAGATGAAAATGCCTTGGTTAATAAACAAAATTTCAGTTCTCAAACAACATTGCCAAACTGAGTTAACCTGAACGGAATCATTTCTCAGTTGACGCCGTGTTGTGCTTTTCTTTTCCAATTTTATTGTACTGTGCCTTTTTTTTTCTCTTCATTAGTTGTCAGTCATGGCTCCAAGGAAAACTAGCAGTGATACTGGTAAAGGAAAAAAGAAAAGTTAAGAGAAAAACAATTGTTGATGACGCTATCTCTCTGATGATAATATTGTCTCTTCCTACTCAGTTTCATATGGCAAAATCAACTATCTATATTATTCTTATAAATAGACGATCACGTCTTTCCTTCCCTTTTCCAAACAATAACATGTCTTTCCTTCCCTTTCCACTTATCCCACCAACTTTTCTACATACAGGTACAATAAAATTGAAGTGTTTGTCTATATTTTATCTGTTTAGTATTGTTTTGTTTTTTTTCTTAGATTTAATGATTTTTATTACCTTTGTGTATAAATTTGTGCACAAAGTACTGTTGTTAAAGTTTAAATAAGCAATCATCTTGGGACCAGGAACGGATTAATCCATTTTACATTGATTCCTATTGCAAAAATAGTTCCAGTTTACGAACAGGCTTCAGGAACAAATTAAATTTGTGAACCGAGTTTCCACTGTACTGATATCTTTGTACTTTAATAAAATTAATTTTATATCCTGAAAATAAACACGTTAATTCATATATGACAGTCTTGAGCCAGTGAAAATAATTTTGTCAAATTATAACAAATATGTTGTGCAAAGCCCCTCTTCAATTTTTCTTCTCTTTCTTATAACTTTGAACTACTGAATTATTTCCTCTTAAGAAATTTGAATTAATGGTCATTGTAAATTTTTCTTTTAAACTTCAAAATTAAATCAATGTAAATCTTTGGCTGATGAAGAGAATAAAAGTCCCAAAACATGTCCCAATGTTAAAAGAAATATAAGTTGGACAGTTTTAGCTTCTAATTTTATTGTCACTTATATGGTTTAGTAATATTTTTTTTTATTTCAAATATAAATACAAAGTCATCAACCTTTGGAAATATGAAAATCTAAGAATATATGCTTGGATATTGGATTTTTAAAAAATTATTAACTATTTTGAGTTTACATCAAAATTCACAATGTTTCATATTTCATATGGAAATATTAATGAAATTAAAAAAGTACTGAAAAGTTTTCAGCCCAGGCAACTCATCATTAGTTATGCTTTGTCACAAGATATGTAAAAAAAATTTAAAAATATAAAAGTGCTTAATGTTTTGAAAAAAATACAGCAGTTTAAGATCAAGTTAAGAGAAATTTTACAGCCACTTGCTCACTCGATTGCATATGTTTTATATTTTGCTTCATTTGACTACAAGTTTCCATAAAATTTGTCTTAACTCAATCTTATACACACACACACACACACACAAAGAAGGGTTGAAAACTTCTTAAGCTAACAAAGGTCTTAAAAAAATGTGATGTTGGATCCTTTTGTCAGACCAAGAATATTTCATTACCTACTTACCTCATGTGTGTTTGCATATTTTACAGAATGTGTGAGTCACAAGTACACTTCAAGGAGGATTGTATTAGGTTGGTGCAAAAATAATGTCGTTTTCTCACATGTTACTATGTGAGAAAACAATATTATTTTTGCACCAACCTAATATTAGGTATTTCAAATGATTTGACAAGGTGGAGTATAGAAATTTAATACAAAACCTTTGAGCGTTCATAGTTATCACTGCAGATACTATTACCAATGCCACAGTACACCTACATCATCTAGAAAATGCTCTCAATAATGTTGAACTTAAGCAGATTCTTCCCACAAGCTGCTGCTTTGTAGAATTGACTCTCAAGAGGATGCTTCCCCAAACATAAAAATCTTAACCTGTTCCAATTGAGGGTTAACCATTATCTTCTCTACATATTCTCCATAAACTGCCGTTTACTCTGTAACCCTCCCTTTTGAGTGGCTCTTCCTTTTACAGGGTGAATGTCATTTTAAAATATAAATATATGAACTTTGGACAATTTTTGATAGAAAGGTGGTCTATATATATATATATATATATAGCTCATCTTTCTGTTATAATTTGTCTGGAGTTCATTTTAGAAGAAAAGTACAAGAAGTTTTGTTCACTGCATAACCTATCCTAGTGCCAAATGTGGACGCGACTGTTATATGTAAACTAAGAATGAAACTACAAAACTGAAGAAGCCTAATGCAGCACCCAAATTGCAATACAATGGACTCCTGAAGGAAAAATATATGGATAATGTGAAAAGAATATATTAAGGACAAAATGGAAATGGAAACTTGTAATGAGACACACTAAAAGAAGCTTTAGTGACATCTGCAAATGATGTCATCCCAAAGGAGAATGGACAAAGAAGAAAAAAACGAATGGATGACAAATGAAATTCTTGACATGAAGTTAAGGAGACAGAAAACAGTGCAAAGACATGAAACAGAATACAGAAAACTACACAATGAAATAAGGAACAAATGCAGAGAAGCTAAAGAGAAATGGCTCAATGAAAAATGTGCAGAAATAGAAAGAATGAGTATCACAGATAAAGGAGATAAGCATAAATAAAAAATAAAAAAGTGTACCTATGTTTTATCGACTACACAAAAGCATTCAACAAAGTATCCCACAAGGATTTGTTAGAGCTGCTCAGCAACCTTGATATATTAGGGAAAGACATTAGAATAATCAAGAATTCAGCAGATATACAAAGAATAGAAATAGGCATAAGACAAGGATGTTTTTTCTCACCTGATTTATTCAACCTATATAGTGAAGCAATCCTGAGAGAATTTAAAGTCCTACCTGGATTCATTATTGGTGGCTATAATCTTAACAACATAAGATATGGAGATGACACAGTTCTGATAGCAGACACGGAAAGGAAACTACAAAACATCCGACAGAAGTTAGTGAAAGAAAGGACTAAGTATAAACTACAAAACAGAATGCATGGTCATAAGCAAAAGGATGATCCCAAAATGCAAATTACAGATCAGGAATACTAAAATCAAGCAGGCACAGAAATTGAAATATCTGGCAAGTGTTCTAAGAATGACACTGAAGACGTATTGGGATAGTCAAAGATGTATACCAAAAGATAAGCAGTGGGATGGTCAAAGATGTATATCAAAAGCTAAGCAGAGTATTAAAATTTTGCTGAAAACAAAAGAGAACTGAACTGTTACATGATATCTGTCCTCCTGTATGGCAGTGAAGGCTGGACAGTCTCCTCAAAGATGAAGAAGAGACTTGAAGTATCAGAAATAAGGTTCTACAGAAGGATGCTGAGGATATCATGGGCCAAACACTGGAAACAAATAGAAACAAAAAGCAAACTTACACTTAACATGAAAAAGAGGCAGTTGAAATTTCTGGGGGACATAATGAGGAAAGCGGGTTTGGAAAATCTGATACTCACGAGACAGATAGAGGGAAAGAAGGACAGAGGAAAGCAGCATGTGACATAGTTGATGGGTTTGAGCAAATAGAAGGTAGAACAGATTTTGGGTAACCATAACAAAAAGACAAATCTTACAAAGAGCTGCAGGTGACAGGAATATGTGAAGGGACATGGCACATAAAAGAAGTCGTTGTCGTCATCATCATCATCATCAGGGTAGGTAGAGGCAATAGGTGACACTTTCATAGAACTATGCAGTCTTGTGACATAGTTGAAGGGTTTTGTGTTGTAGTTAGGCGTAACGTGTTTTTTGCTTTTTTTTTAATATACACTTGAGGATGCAGGCCGTTAAGTTATACAGGGTGCAACGGGTAAATTGTTGCCATTTATATTTTTAATTTTCTTCATGTGCATTGTTTGTTTTTGAATTTGTTGACTGCAAAGTATATTAGTGTCAGATGGACATGGTCAGTGAGAAAAGAGCACCATGACACATTTCACTCTACCAGAAATTTGGAAATGGCATGCTGTACTGCTTGACATTTGTGCCAGAAGCTCCAATATGAACATTTCAGTATGTTTGGTTATCAATCTAAGGACAGCGCAGAGGATTCAGAAAGAGTTGGATGAGTTTAATGGTGATTATGAAGGTACAAAAACTCAGAAAATTCACTCTGATTGTTCTAATAAGAAAAGAACTCCCAAATGTTGAGGGTCTCAGACTCAAAATGGCAGCCCACATCAAGTGCCTTGAGGAGGTTTAGTCTGGCCTGGATCAAGAGATGGGCTGCTGGAAAATCCTATGTCTGGTAACGGGACTCTGCACCATGGCACACTAGCAGGAGAACCCAGTCATGGCTGTCAGACAATTTCTGTGGCCACATCACCCAATATATCAGGCTATCTCTCCCCAGACCGCAATGCCCTTGATTAATATATGTGGGGTACAGTTGAGCCAACAAAACTCCTTGTAACACCAAAGATGAACTGAGGACAAGGATTATGGCAGCATTCACTAACTTAAACAAGGAGACCATCCAGAAGAGTTGCAGAAGATTCTGAAGTCATCTGGAGTCTATGATTGAATGAAAATGATATGTCAGTGTTATTTTCATTTTTGCATAATTTAGACAACAATTTATCCATTATATCTTGTAATTGTTTTTATTTATTGATGTTGTTTCATAATTTAGAAAAGCTGATCATTAAAATCAATCAATACAAAATGTTTGTTGTTTTTCATAATAATAATAATAATAATATATACATAAATATATATATATATATATATAATTTTTTGTTTGAATAAAAACAGACCACTTTAAGGTTCCATGTAATAAGTTATTTCACCACAACCCTTTTAAAGGGCTCTGGATCATCATTTCCTCACTTCGTTAATTTTACATATGCTTGGTGCGGTCCGTCAAAAATGTATAAATTTCTTTTCATTTTTCTTTTCAACCTTTGTAAGTAAAGTCTGATGATCCAGAGCCCTTTAAAAGGGTTGTGGTGAAATAACTTATTACATGGAACCTTCAAGTGGTGTGTTTTTATTCAAACATATTTGCTCTGAATTTACATTGAGCTCTCTGGATATCATCCTCCTTGGGTCTACCCATACGGATTACCTAGTTTTGCATAAACTAAATATATATATATATATATATATATAGATGATAGTCTTGAGTCAATAGTAGAATTTGTTAGGACATCTTTTATTGGCTTTATTAAAATAGAATTGAAATTTCTATTGATAAATTTGTAAATTCATGTCATTTTTACTTACTAAATTTTATTCCTATTTTTATAAGTATAATTACATTGATATTTTAATTTAAATATTTTTCAGAATAATTTTCAGAGAATATTTTATTAAATAGGATTTGTCTATTGGATATAATTTTCAAAATTTGTGATTTTGAATAAATTTAAGAATCTGCAAATAACTTAGAAAAACAAATTTTGGTGAATTAAAATATTCAGTAATTTTTTTTATTTGTTGATCAAATTTAAATATAATATTTGAGAAAATTTAAAAATGAGATTGAATTTAATCTAGTGTATTTTATATATTTCATTAAATTCTGATTGAATTGTGGAGACATTCGAAAATCCGTCAAAAAAAAAATCATTTTTAAAAAACTTTGATTTGGTCAGATTTGCATCATTTAAAAAATTTTTCTTACATATATTTTTGACAAAATATGTTTCAATGCAGTTTTGCTCTCATGTCATTATCAGCAAAAGTTTTCTCTCCAATCCATTGAGTCAAAGAATAATTAATGAAGACATTGTTACATTCCTGTTTCTTACAGGACAAACTCTAGAAAATCTCAATTGTCTTGGCATATCCAGTATAATGGTGGGTGCTTTGTTTTGTCCATTTTTTCATGTGACAGTGGAAGTGTAGTGACTGTGAAATAATAATAACTCCCTTTATACACTCCTTTCAAATTTGGAGGACTGAGGAAAAAGACGGAAAGGAATTTGCAAGTCTATATGAAATTTTCTTTGGACCATTGAAAACCTTGCCTTCACAAGCTGAGAAGATGAAAATAAGTTCACAAGCCTATCTTAAATTGCTTTTGGACCAATGAAAACCTTGCCTTCACAGAAATTATCCATTGGGCCAAAAAGAAGAAATTGTGATCCTATGTGAAATTTCTTTGATATAAATGAGGAGAAAAATTAATAAGAGTGTCTGAAGTCATGTGAAAGGGTTAATTTCTGTTCACTGCATCCAGTGTTGAAATTTTCACCTGTGTCAAATTACTTGCCAATTATATTATTGGTTTTTAACCAAGGACTTGGCACTTCAAAGAACTTTCTTTGAACAATCCAAGAAAGCTAAATATTTCAAATTATCTCTCTTTGTCTACTTTTGAACATATGCCAACCATATATCCCTTCAGTGAGAAACTAACACTCTTACCTTTGTTTTAAATATTTTTGAATATTATTTTGTGTCAGATCATTTAATCTGTTGTATGAACATTTCCCCTTCAAATTTGTTAAAAGTATGTGCTTTAAAAATTTCTCATTTATTTTCATGATATGAGCTACTAACACAACTTCAAGTATGCAAATTCAAAAACAAATTCCTTATCTTGTTATGTTAAAATTACCCATATGCTTCCTCATCATTACCATTCCTCATTAATCTTCTTGGTGTGGCTAAATTAACTGTTCATTTTAAAAAAACCTAAGCTCCACACCACAGTAGGTGATAAGGTAGCAGGGGAACAAATCCTGAACGTTTTCAACCAATAGGATGAAATCTTTGTCAAAACATCTGGTAATAGGATAAAATTCAGGGAGAAGTAGTTTCAGATTTTTCACAGTGTTTTGTTTTTGTTTTGGGGGTTCTCTATTTGCTCATAGGTGGGACCATAATAGGTGCTACCACACCCGGGTCATGGCAGACCTGGGAACAACAGCAATCTCCCAATCAGCGGACTTGCTGCTTGATGTAGTTTATTGTCATACCCAGAACTATTTTCCTAAAGCTATTCATGTAAAGTGAACATAGTTTACATATAGGTAGTATAGTAACAGATGACAGAAAATGTGATACTCAGATTTAATGGATTATGTAGAGATGATGAAAGATGCCTTCCAGAAACTAAGCAGAGTATTAAGACAGAGGATAATATCATTAAAAACAGAGAACAGTTAATCTCATATATGGTAGTGAATGGTGCTTGCTCTCCTTACAGATGAAGAAAAGATTAAAAGTGTCAGAAGGATGCTGAGAATATCATGAACTAAACATGTGAACAACAATGACATTTTAAAGAAAATGGCAATTGAAAGGATATTCATGCTTAAAATCAATAAATAAACAATTGAAATTTTTTTGAGACATAATGAGGAAAGAAGGCTTGTGGAATTTAATACTCACATGGCATACTGAGGAGCAGAGGAAGACAGTCTCCTGGGTAATGGGTTTGAGCAAAGGAAATAGAAAGATTGTATGGGACCGAAAGTTACTTTAAGGAAATCGTGGAGAGCTATGATCATCTTTGTCTGGAAGAGATATAGCACATAAAAGAACATCTTGATGACTGTGACAATGTCTTCATTTCTGTTTTACTTTTGGTCAACACACAATCAGAATCAAAATGCATACACAAGAAATTGTCTTGATTATTTTCTGTTTTCTAAAAAAATATTGAATTTGATTCAATAATGACAATGAAATAGAAACATTATTAAATATATTATTAGATTATCTTAATTGTATTTTCATTAGATCAAGAATTGTGTCCGCCATTAAAGTTTTTACATTTCTTCCTTTTTTTCTTTTATTTCATTCTGATGTTATTCTCCTTTACAGTAAAGTAAAAAAAAAAAAAAAGTATCAAAACTTTTCTAACCTTACAAAATCTTAAAATTAAGCGATGACCTTTGAAGTTGCTTGAATATACAATAATGGGTAGTTTCACACAACACTGCATGTTGCTACAAAACCAAAACATTAGCCTAAAAACTCAAGTCATATTCTTTAATAACAGATTGAGATTTTGTTATGGATGTCATGCATAAGACCAAACTTGTTGAGAAATATCTAAACCGTCAGCTGTATACAACTGCTTTTCTCAGATAAATGATTTAAAATGGCTTTGGGCAAATGATAAGTCTTAGCAAGGACTGTTATCTTCAAACCTTGTGAACTGGCCCTATGGCATCACAACTGTACCAAATAAAAGAAACCACATCACTTGAGGACTTTAAGCAGCAGTCACAATTAAAATATATAGCACATGGAACTTGAGGAGAAAATAATCATATAATCAAGATGTTGATGTTCCACTCTACTTCTAACAAAAAGCTAGCAAAGAAACCTTCATCAATATTAGAAGAGCAATAACAGTTACTGGATTGAGAAACCCATTTCCTGAAAATTTATTTTAAGAGAAAGATTTTAGAAATTTCAACTGAAAGTAACACTGGCTGTTCAGTCAATGAATATGAATTGTTTCCTTATAAAGAAATGGCTATTACCATTTCACATGTAGCATAAGAAAAAGTGACAGAAGTGAAGGTTTTTATTTAGAAATTTTTTTTGAACACACAAATTTATTTGAACAAAGTATCTATAATCAAAAACAAATTTTTTTTTTTTTTTTTTTTTTTGCTATTCTCTGCTAGCCACAGTGACGTAGAAAGCATTGCCTCGAACCATCTCCAGTAAGACATGCTGTAAGAACCACTCTATTTCACAATTGAGATGCAATTTCGCCAACCCTCCAAAGGAATGCCATCAAATGGGGGCCAATAACCCCAGAAGTCTCCATTGTCACTGGAGTAAAAATAAATCTGTCCACAAGAGAAGAATATTTAACTAATTTTTTTATCTCTGCGTCCTGTGCAACAGAACCTTGCTCAACCGCAGACCTGATCAAATTACCTGTTGAAAATGTTTTGGCACAGGTCGTGTCCCAAATGAATGACTTCCCCACTTTAAAGGAGAAAATGGTAATTCAATCCGGCCACTTTCCATCACCATGGTCAAGGCCTACTGGTTTGATTTGGGAGGGCAACCCAGTTACACCTAAACTTCTGATGATGTTGTTTATTGCAGCATGCCTTGGAAAGCAGATTACACCATGACAACAGAAGAAAGAATGCAAAAAACAAAGTCATCAATGGAAGCTCCACACTGTATCTGTGACACTTGCATAATTTTAGCCCAAGACAGATTGTGACTCTGATGCAAATTCACTCATCATCTAGATGAGGTTTTTATTATTTTTCTATATTTATATTACATTTTTTTGTCATTTTAATTTTTCGTTTCTATTTCTCTATTCTTTTTACTACCTTTTGTTAAATGTCATCAGATGAGCTAGTTTTACAATCAAAAGCACTTTATTTGCTGTCTATAAAACATTTGTGAATTTTGTTTCTGTGGTCATTTAAGCCATTCATTCCATCAATGTTTTGTGTAAACATAGCTACAAAGAGACAGTCTGATAGTATTGGAAGATTGACTTTGAGTGTGTCTCCAAGTCAATGTTCAAATATAACTTAGTTTTACATCAATTTTTCAAAAACAGTAAGAGACAGGCAGACAAAAAAAATGACACACCGTCTCAAGCTGTGTTCAAATTAGTTAAATGCTAGAATGGCGCACCTTTGGATTCCATCAAGAAAATGAATCATGGGAAACAGTGAATAGAAATCTTTAGCTTTTTGGTGTCTTAATCTAAAACAAAGCAATTTCATCACGTTCCCAAACTGGAATCACTAATCTACTAGTATTACTACTTAAAGTTATGACCTTTAAGAGTTTTATAAGTGACGATATTCAGATATATGTATATATATGTTGCCCTGTCTCTGTATGAATAATGTTTTACACACACACAATTGTGGATGTGTTGTGTATGCGTGTGTGTGTGTGTGTGTATGTATGTATATATATATATATATATATATATATATATGAATGTGTGTGTATATATATGAATATATATATATATATATACACACACTGTCAAAAGTATTTGGCTACCCTCAAAAATGTTTATTTCTCATCCTAAAAGCATTATTTTTAATGAAACAAGTTAAGCACCACACCTCAATGGTTCTATTTATTATACTAAATACAAATCTTCTTCAGTATCTTTGACATTAGTATAACCAGATATCTTTTGAAAAAATGATTTGTAGGCATTTTTCTTCTTTCGTACTAAGCAGGAATAAAACATTTTCCAAAAGATACATTATACAACTATTTAAACTCACATTAGACTATATCGTGTTAAATTACTGCCTGCTAGATGCTACCTGTTTTACCTCTGCTGCCAATGTAACTTGCCTAGTAGTGAAATCTGTTATTCTTATTTTGTTTAAATTAAAATCTAAATTTTGCAACTTTCCTCCTGATCAAAATTCTTTTCTCAACAAAATGTTCAAAACACATGAATTTCCATGTGAACAAAGACAAGAGATGATTATTTTTTTTTTAAAAAAAGAAGGATATTCAAGTAGAGAAATTTCAAAAAAGAATTAAAATTTCCAGAACTAAAGTCAATTATACTGTTAAGAGACATCAGGAAATGGGATAAAACAAGACCAAAAGTACGACTGGTAGACTAAAAGCAACAACAAGGGCAGAGGAGAATGTTGACTGATCCAAACATCACTGTACAACTGAATCAATCTTGTGAAAAAAATGTGTCAACATCCACTGTGAGGAGAAGACTCTGTGAAGCTGTCCAATATGAAAAGGCTCCAGTGGGCCAAGACTGGACAACAGAGCAGTGGAATAAAGTCCTTTGAACTGACGAAACAAAGTTTGATATATTTGGATCAAATAGTAGGGTCAGTGTGTTGCAAAGAGTTGGGGATGGAGCTGCAACACCATATATCATACCAACTGTAAAGTATGGAGGAGGCTCTGTTATGGTGTGGGGAGCACTTTTGCCAATTGCAAAGTTGGGGATTTGCACCAGGGGAAGGGCAAATGGTATCAGACTGGCTATCACAGCATACATTCAGCATCACACAATCCCCATCTGGAGCACGACTTGTAGGTCAAGGATTTTTACTCATGCAAGCATACCGGTAAACTCTGTCAGCGGCACATTAAAGGCAAAGAGGAAAAATACGTCCTTAAACTGATGTCTTGGCCAGCACAACCAGCAGACTTAAATAACCCACTAGTTTTCATAGGTATGGTATATAACAGTTAAATATAAACATACATACACAAACACGTGTGTTTCAAATACTATTATACATCCTACACACACACACATATATATATATGTATATTTGTGTGTTTGTGTAGGATGTGTAATAGTATCTGAAATAAAAGTTGAGATGAAAAAAGTGGAAAACCTTATAACTGACACGTTTTGCTGACAATAAACCTAAAGTTAAGATCATACATAATATCACCTCAAAAGCAATAATAGCACAATGCAATATATGAGTTGGTAGAGATCTACTCAGTGGGTTAATTTCTCGTCATTGTGTCTGATAAGGTAATTTAATTTATTATCCCTCTTATCCTCAAATATCCGAATGCATTTTCCTTACACACAGTTTTGTCTTTCATTCTGATCTGAAGAAGCTGAACATAACATGTCAGCAAAATGCATCATTTATAAGCTTTTCTACTTTGTCTCACATATATATATTATAGTAAAAAGAAAGAACATTAAGGTATTTAATCCAGTGTTCTTATTGATATTTTTATTTTTTCAAAACAGTGCTCAATGTAAATTTACAGAGCATAAATATTATAAATTAACTGATTTAAAAATATGAACCATATTTTTAAATCAGTTATTTTATAATGTATATATACAGCCTGATGATTGCGTCCAGCATGAAACAGCCTGTCACCTTTGAGTGTTGACTTCAATGTTCACTTTTATATATATATATATATATATATATATAAGAGATGAATTGTATTTTATTAAATAATTCTATAATATTCAGAAGCATTTGTCATTTTTTCTTTTAAAGAATCATAATATTCTGTGAGGTTTTTTTATTATTATTATTATAAAAGACTTAAGAGAACACCTTTTTGTAATAAGCTATTTTTGGAGCAATGATTTCCTCGTTAATTATTAAGGAATAACTAATTGGAATTACTGTATGCCTCTATGTTAAGTAAAATGTTACCAATGTTTTATTTGAAGTTTTTTTTTCTCAGCCAAACAGCAAGGATTTTATTCTTTCAAGTGGAATATTTTACAGTGAAAATGGATATTAGATCTCATTTATTATCAAAGACTACAGCATGGAAATTATCTAACCAAAAATCTGAATATGTAGCAACCTTAAAATAAGTCCACCTCTGTGAAATATGAAGTCTATTTTATTTTATATTTTATTATTTCAAACTGAATTGGATTTTTTCTTGTTGAAGTTTTACCATATTTGCTGGTGTCAAGGATGATTAGCTGTGAGTCCCTTGACAACAATGATTTTTTTGTTTTTGCAGGCCTGCCTATGCTAACCCCAGAGGATGGCTATCTATGCCAGACAGTAAACTGAATTCCTGTATTAAAAAAATTATAAATCATACACTGTTTCAGATAATAAATAAACAAAGTATCATGAAAAAGGTAAGGGTGCTAATGGACTAGAAATATCAAGGAAGTTAAAGACCAGTAGCATTAATCTGTCTCGATAATAATATCCTAGTTTGAAAATATTTTTGAAGAATTTATATCAATAAAGTTTTTTTTTTTTTTTTTTTTTTTTATTGTTTTACATTTAAGCAAAGCTATATTTTATTTTTAATTTCTGTATATTCTGTCCTATGGTTAAAATTTTGATAAAAAGTACACCTTGATAAAATGTTTTCCATCTGGACATATAATGAGCCTTCAGCTGGTATTTTAATAAATGGTTTTGTAACATATGGTGGCCATTAATAATTAAGTATAACTCAAGACTTCAATGGTAAGATAAAACAGTATTTAATTACAACCGCAAATAAATACTTAACACGAACAAAGAAGTAAAAGTCAACCAAAAATAATTAACCATTTCAGTGAATACCTTGTTAGTAGTGTGACTCGGCTTAACATCTGGTATATCCTAAATCAAGACCCAAATCATTGACGCACAATAATTCACACTAATTCAACTGGATAGTTCCATTCAGCAGTCATTCCAGTCAGTAGCCTGACACTGCTATTTATACACCTGGCAGAAAACACATATTCATAAGTCCATACTTAAACCTCGGCATTGGGAGTTACTCATTTTCTTCCTATATGACAAAGGAAAAACACTGACAGAACAATAAATTGTGGAACTGGGGTATCACTGTATTTGATACAGCTCTATTGTGGGTAAATAATCCCACTCAGTCTAAGAGCAACTAAACTTATGTGTGTAAGGGTAAAATGCTAGAATCCAGTTCACAAATGTCAAGATGATCAACATATTGCTAAACCTTGATCAGGGTAGGGGAAAGGGCTGAGACTTTATTTTCATGTTTTGTTTTTTTTTCCCAAAAATATGCATTTTAAACTTGGTTTGTTTTGTTTTACGGCATATCAACCTCAATGGGTCATTTAATGCTAACAACTTTTTTTTTCCTGGTAATATTTTAACATTTTGTCAGAAATCTATTTCTGTTAATATTTTTTTCCTCAAAAATGTGCAGCTGGTAATATTATTTTTTCAAAAACATATAGCTGGTAATATTATTTTTTCAAAAATGTATAGCTGAAAATTTATTTCTGGTAATAATTTTTACTAAGTATTTCTGGTATTAAAATCTGTTTTTACACTTTTATAATGCTTTTTACATCAGTTTCAAGGTTAACTATCCTGATCAGAGGCTTTGCTGTTGGATGTAGTTTATTGTCATACCCAGGACACAGATGTAGTTTATCATCCTACCCAGGATGCATTTTAAACTTGGGGTGTGTCCTTGGAGTCAACAAATATAGTATGTAAATTTGAATATAAACAACATAGTTCTCAGTGTCTAGAGGTTTATTTTAAAAAATGGCCTCTAGTGGAAAAGTACTCTCCTTTGATTTTATTTATTTGCTCAAAAAGAACAATGGCAACCAAAAAAAATCTTTGTGACAGATCTTAAGTAAAAATGATATTGCCAAAATTGTAGAAAAATTGGAAAAAAACTTATGGTGCACAGATGTGAACAAGTTGACCATGTTAGCTGACCTGAAGGTTTCTTTGTTATATCAGGAAATTCTTCTTCTATAGGCTGTGCACCTTCAGAATGTAAGTGATCATGGCTCCCTACTATTGCCTGTGTTTTGTAGCACTCTTAGTAAGGTTTGTCTTTTTGCTATCTCGCCCAAATGCAGTTCTGCTATTCATTTACACAAAGTTAGATTGGTTATTCTATTCACTACTTTCCTCGATCTCACTTGCCTTCAATATGTCATGTTAGCATCAAATTCTATAAGCCAACGTTCCTCCTTATGTACCCTAGAAATTTCATTTGTCTCTTTCTGATTCTATTGTTTCAAGTCTCTTCTTTATCCTTGACGAGATTGTCCAGCATTCACTGCCATATAGAAGGACTGATATTGTGTAACTATTCAGTACCCTTTTCTTTGTTTCCAATGCAATTTTCCTATTTCTTAATACTTTGTTTAGCTTTTGGAGAGCAACTTTTACTATTCAAATGTAACTTCAGATTTTGGTGTGAAATTTTTCATCCTCTGTTAAAAGAATTCCTAGATATTTAAATTTTGGGACTTCCTTGATTTTGATATAGTATTTAACCTGTTCTTTTCTTACATTAGATTTTTTAACTGGCCACATTGATTTAGTGTTGAGACATTTTATGTCTCTAAAACTTTTGATACAAACCTTTACTGGACGGATGGATGGTCGAGTGACACCTACCATTCATGTCTTTCCTTCGCAGGCGAGGGATCAATTTCAAGGAGTGTGACCTCGTTCATGCCATTGTTTTTTATTGATTTGCTAGCGTTAGCTGGATGAGAGTCAGGTGACACCTGTTGAACATGTCCCTTTATATTGGATGAGGAGTTAATCCAGATATATATAACCCCTTTCATGGCATTACCTCAGATAATAAATATCATCAATAACCATGAATGATCTTGGGATTGATAGTGGAATGATTTCCCATTTCTTTCTTCTCAGTGATCTTATTGAAACATCACCTTTAATTAGCTGGTCATTAACTCAAGGGTTCTTACAACATTTGATAAGTCTTATTTTTCATCCTACAGGATTGCTAACCATCCAACACACTCACAATTGTGGGAGAGCCAATTTAGTTAGTGACCATCCCAAAACAGATTTCATATATATATATATATATATATATAGAGAGAGAGAGACAAAGTCCAACAATTATTTTTAAGACATTTTTATGTTTATACCTTTTCTTTTTATAGATACAAATATTTAAGTAAATTCTCTGTTCATAATAAACAGTATTAACAACATTTACCGGCCTGAATGTCCGAGAAATTTTCATAGAAAATATGCGTCCTCGAACAGGAATTGAACCTGTATCCTATACGGAACCATCATATAGCCTGACGTGCTTTTACCGATCTCGCCACAGAGGAGCATTTGGTTAGCAAGGTTGATTTTACTGTTTTTAAACTACAATCTTCCATGATTCTCTCATGTACATTCATATCTGCTCAATGCATATTCAAATGTAAACAAATGATGTCACACATTATGACATGGACAAAGTCAACAATTATTTTTTAAGACATTTTTATGTTTATACATTCTTTTTTTTTATTATAAACAGAACATTTACTTAAATATTTGTATATATAATAAAAAAAGAATGTCTAAACATAAAAAATGTCTTAAAAAAAAAATAATAATATATATATATAATATATATATATATATATATATATATATATTGATATACTGGTTTCTTAAAGAGGTTGTTTATTTACCAACTATAAAAATGTCCTTTTTCTTTCTTTTTTTTTTTGTTGAAACTCACAGGGCATGTTAGCTTGTCTACCAAGGAAATGACATTGTCTGGTGTACAATACTGTAGCCATTTACAACTGCCTGGGTTTGGCATTGGATTGCTACCTTTTGATTCTAAATCTATGGATCATGACTCATTTAAGAAAGGCAGTCTCTTAATTTTTGCTTCTTACCTTAAATTTAACATAGGTCATTTTGACAAGTTGTTCTAAGTAAAGACTACAAATCCTATAGCCACCTCCTCCCTTTTCTTTCTTTCCTTTTTCTTCTTTTTCTCATAAAAAGAGGTTGTATTTTGCTTTTAAATTTCAATAAATTGTTCACTTTCCAATCATTTCCAATCTCCTGATGAGATGCGTTGATTTGCATTGAAACACGACTGCAATTGTGTAGCATTTTTTTGACATGTTTTTGATGTAATATCCTAAAATAAAGAATATTGCTCTACTTTGTATTGAGTCCTCTTTTAAATGCTACGAATGTTGGAATTGTACCCTACTCATTCTCATCTTATATATATATATACAAATTTCAATAAGTTTTTTTGTTATTTTTTTAACTTCAAAGTAACTTCTTACCTTGACTTTTTTTGATTTAACAGAAAGAGAAGAAAAAACGTTCAGATTATGAGTCAAGAAGTTTGAGACTGATATCATAAACTTTAATTTAAAAAACAAAATTTAAATTCTATATTCACGTTTTTTTCTATTTCCTCATATATGTGGGCAGGTGTGTTAAAGTTAACTAGACAAATAAAAATTTATAACAAAACATTATAGTAGCAAGGTACTTCTAATGAACATTAAAATAAAATTCTAAATTATTTTAAAAAAAATTAAAATAGTGAAAGAAAAAATACACATTATTCAGATTTGATGAGTCAAAAAGTTTGAGCCTAGTATCAGAAAATTGAATTTAAAAATCAAATTGAAATTAGATTGGTGTATGAAAATGCATGTAACTTGGCAGCAGATATTGCTAATGGAATAAAATGTGTGTGTGTTGCAAGTATTTCAATTACAAATGTTCTCTGAACAAAAAATGCTTGTATGACTGCGTATGAAACTACAACTGAATTTGAGTGGCTGAGTGATTTAAAGTTTGCATAAGAAAATAAAAAAAAAAAAAGTCAAAGGGTTTGGACAGCATCTTATGGTCAGTTGAAACAAAAGTTAACCTATTTGTGTCTAATGATATCAGAAGAGTTTAACAGCATCATGGTGACATGTTTGTTAATAGCAGTTAAACATAGGAATGTCAGTCTGGGGTTTTATGAACTCTAATGTTACTGAAGAATGATATTTCATCAATGGCATTGTGGATGCTGAAGATTATGTCTAAATGTTGAAAGAAAAGAAAATGGCTCCACTGGAAGAAGAACAATGTTCCAGCATGATAATTATTATCTGGAAAGTTCCACAATGCTGAGTTTGGGAAAGAAAAAGTGCTTGATTAAATCTGGCATGTTTACTGGATTTTAATCCAATTGAACATTTGTAGAATGTAGTTAAATGAAAAGTAGAAAAACAGTGAGCATCCAAGAAGACCAAATTGAAAGATTGTCCTCTGTCTGATTGGAAAAACATTCCAGTAACAATTGAAATCTTGTCAAATCAATGTCATTAAGGCTACAAGTGGTAGAAAGAAAATAAAGGTATCCATACTTGATTTAAATCATTTATTTTTCAGGATTATCCTTATTCTTGAGTGGCTTCATATATATTTTATTTTTGTTACTTTTGTTCACCCAATATAAGTCCCAAGAGCCACTCAAGGTAGAAGGTTACTGACTGGGATTGTTGTAAGAGAAGGGGAAAGAAGAAGCAGGAACTGCATATTATAAGCATATGTAGGATGCATAAAGGTTGTCTTGAGGCATGAAGAGGTTAAGAGTTTGTAGACTTTAGGAAAGCATCCTCTCAGCAGTCTGTGCCACAAATTAACAGTTCTGTTGAAGAAGTTGTCTGGGTGGAGCTTACTCCTTATCAAAGGAACATAAAGGTAACATGGCAGGGTGTGTCAGTCCTATCTGTGTAGGTCTCAGCTTGTTCAACTAAAGAATGTAACTGACCTGAACTTGTTACCATAGTGATAGCAGTAGAGTAGTAAAAGGTTGACAATATTTCATCAGTGGAATAAAAGATTTGTAGAATGGAAAATAATTAGTCACTCACAAGTCTGCATAATTGCTAATGAATTTTGTCATGGCTGGATAGTAAAGACTGGGCCTCACTTGCCCAGATATAACATCAATACGCCATTCTCTGATCTGACTCTTGTAAAGATAGAACATGGCAGCAGGTGTGAGGGATTTTCTGAAGTGATACAAGTAACTGAATATTCTTACAGCTTCTTTCATGATGGCATAAGTATACAAGTTCCATTTGATGTCTGGAGTCATCTTTAGACCCAATAGCTGTTCAAGGCAAGGAGCCTTATTGAAGATGTGGCTGCTTATCAGTATTGGCACAAATTTGGAGTCTGCTCATTAGTGATTAAATGTTACTAGTTTCTTATAAAAATATGTATTGTTGTATTTATGGGGATACTTTAATTCTAACCAGCTAGTCACAACTTAAAAATATAATAACATGACATCCCTGAGAGAATATCAAATAATTCTTCAGGTCTAATCCAAAAGCTACAGATTCTTAGAAAGATTCCATTCCTAAAAACAATGGGATTTTAGTTTGACTTACTCTTGAAATATTTCGATATCATTTGATCTCATGTATCATATAACTTAATTTTTTCTGTAGTTTGAAAATATCAGATTGTAATAAATGTTATGTTCGACTTTTTTTTGTGACAACTAAAACAAAATAGTGGTTTATAGAAATATATTTAATCATCAATATATATTATTATTTTCAATGACTTTATCAAGTAGCTAGAGGTGATGGTGGGTAGATGCTCCACTGTCTATAAAATGTTTCTGTTTGGAAGTAGTCCTGCTCTTGGTTGCAGAGCAGACTTCTACTACAACTAAGACAATGACACTTCTGCTTAACATTGTGGTAAAGGATCAACTTCTCATCACCAGTAATGACTCTTTCTGGAAAAGGCACTTGAAGCTGATAAGAAATTGTACTAATGCACAGTAAGCAATACATTGTGACTCATAATTTGGCTGTACATTTATTATAATCTGGTATTTTTGGCAGGTATCATGTGACTTCCATTTTACAACAAAGCTTATTTCATGTTGTATATAGAAAGTAGAACATGGTTGTTGTTTTGATTCTCTTGTATGAGAAATATTTTCTTTTCTGAGATTTGGATATCTTTATCTGTTTAAATGCTGCTGGTTTCTGTTTTGTCGATGGGCTGGCTGCTCAGAAGAATTAATGTTGCTTTCACTTTGTTGATACAAATAAACCAAACCAAAACTCCCAATAATAACCATTACTTCTCACACATATTTTCTTGCATTATACACAAATAAATACAGGAATTTATTCTTCAAAGTGCTTTTTTGAAGCAGTTAAGTAATTTTTAATTCTTATGTTTTGACTTTTATGTTTTGTTCATGAAACTATTTTCTGTTTGATTTTATTTTGTTCCACATTGGTTGACTAAAATTGCTCTCCACTTTCAACTTTCATCTTTGAAGATAATTTTGATCTCTCAAGATTTGAAATAAAAATGACTCAGCTTCCTGAATGTAAGTACAGTATAATGATAATAAATATAAAGATACAAGTAGATATTTACTAAGTTTAGCTTAGTCAGGCACAAGGACATGGTTGTTGGAGACTCAGAATCAAACTCACTAGATTTTGGCTAATTACAGAGTAGTCTCTCCTTATTTATTGGCTTATAAATAATTTTAAATTCTATAAATAGGAATTAATTTTAGCAGACTTAATACAAGTCAAAGATGCTCTTAATTTTTTCAAATATTTCACATGTAGCTTAAAGGAGATATTAAAAAATATTTCATAGAAACACCTTAGTGTAATTTCTATAGTTTTAATAATTTACTATATTTCAAAGAGGCACGGTGGAGTAATGAATAGCAGCTTGGATTGAGAAATTGAAGAGCTGAGTTTGAATTCCTGTTGAATCCATTACATTCACTTATGCACTAATCCCCTTGGGAAAGGTGTGGATCCTCTTCTTCTCCCCCCAGCTATGGGTAAATAGCAGGACAGAACAGGTTCTATAGCCTTGGATGGCAACTGGTCTACCACACAAAGAAATACTGCAGGGAAAAAAACAATTTGCCTTGTCAGTCATGTATTGAAAGATACATGATCGCCTAAGCATGTATCATGCATGGAACATAACTGACTGACTGATATTTCAAAGAAAAGATTTATTAATGTAATTTTTGAAACCAGTAGCATGCAGAAGAGAGAGGGCAAACGAGTGCCACTGATCCAGGCATCCATATTGGGAGGGCATCCATTCAAAGAGTGAAATAAAAATTTAGTTTATATTTAATTTGAATAGTGTTTATTTCAGGTTTCATAGGTTTTTACATATTTAAAATGTCTTTCTTTCTCACATTTCTCAGTACTAGGCCCTTTAGCACCCCCTCCACCCCGCTTGAGTCTTAAGGGTAAACAATCAAGGGGTTGGTGCAAGCCATTACCAAACATCACCATATCACTGTTGGAAAAGCCTTTGAAAATATTTAGCAGTTTTCTTTTTAAATAAATGGATCATTGTTTTGTTTTTTTTTGTTTTTTTAACAGCAAATTTTTTGTAATCCTGAATCACCTTGTCAGAATCCTTCATTTCTACGCATCGTTTTTGAGTTTAAAACGCCTGAATACCTGTTTTTCAATACTGTACATCAATTTCTTTTTCTTGTGGTTCTCTTCTTTTTTGGTTTGAGTTTTAAAGCAAAACCATTTGATTTTGAACCCCCCCTCTCCACCACCACCACTACCACCACCACCTCCTTCTCACATATGTGTTTTCCCCCCCATTGTGTTTAGCACTCTCCATTCACTTACATTTCTGTCCTGCCAAAATGTGGATTTATTTTCACTTCCAATTTACCCCAAACAAACATTGTGTCAATATTTCTACTTGCTAAACATCAGCACATTTACCTTTTAGAAAACAACATGAGCGTTTAAACTCAACAATGTCCATGCTGGCTGCTTGTACTTTGTTGTTATTGAAATGTGAAGTAGATACGATTGTCCAAAATCCACTCGGTGTTCTACAAGACACTATCAAATACCAAGCACATCTCAGCCTTGCTTGCTTGTGAGTTGATTGATGCTTCACATTGGTTAATGACCAGAACTGACTTGTGGATTAAATTAATGAGGTCTTTGAAATGAGAGCCGATTCGTTATATAGTTGTCTACTCTTGAAATTAAAGAATTTGTGCAATTTTAGGCATCTGATCCAGAAAAAGAATAAGTGGACTGAATTGCTGACATTATAAGCCCAGATACTACAGCTGGGCTTTGGCAGTAACAACAGTTAACTCCAATTTTTTTTTTAATCAGCATCACTCCTTGCAAGGCAGTAAAGCCACTAAGACACAAGGGGTTACAGGGTGTGGAGGAATTCGTAATGGAAACATTAATAATGAGTGGAAAAAGTGACATAAAGAAGATGGTGATTGGCATTGCATTTAAATTTTAGAAGATTGTGGGTGACAGAGAAGCAAGGAATTGGAAGAGAGTTCTACAGGCAAGATGTGTGAGAAAATAAACTATTAGAATAGGACTTTTATTTTGTAACATTTTTAGTATTCTTTAATTTTTCTAAGGAAACGCATAATTTGGAATTGGAATTTTGGAGTCTTAGGTATTGAACTGTTACCATGATTTTAGAAGTAAGCAATAAATGAATATTACTCCTATACCTTTTGTAAAAAAATTTTTAGTTTAGCCATATTTCCTTGTAAAAATCTCAGCATTTCAAAAATAGTTTCGCTATATTTTTGCAACTCTTTTGAATATTTGTATTGAGATCTTAGAAATCCTGTAACATTTTCTTTGCTTTTTTCTTTTTCTTGCATTCTGTTTTATCATATTTTGCCAGATCTTACCCAAGTAATTGAAGTGAACGTATATTCAGTAAAAGATCTCTGATCCAATAGTACCCGATCATTGATCATGGAAATTTATTCCATGGTTCAAATTTCACAATGTTGGTGTTTATATTTGTCAATTTGAAGACATTGCTCAGGTAAAATATATACGTAAATCACAAGTGACATCTGGTAGATGACCTAAAAACTGGTCTCTTACTTGCTTGAATTTCAAGTGTCTTTTTGTAATTGAGTTTCAGGAGAAATCAAATAATCAATTTATGGACCATTATTGGTGCTTCCTTAGTTTTGCTTCTGGGAAAATCAATGGATGTCATTGGATTTTGTGGATTTTCTCTCCATTTTCCTACTTAGTTAAGTTTTTTTTTTTTTTTTTTTTTTTTTTTTAATCAAGCAGAATTAATAGAAGTTTGTTATTCTCAAAACAAATCAATTTTTTGCATTAATTAACTGTAATGAAATAAACAACTCTGATGGTCTTCAAGACATAACTTAATGACTGCTTATCAATTAATTTATATTTCAAGAATTTATTTACATTTCAAGCTTAAATAAATAATCAAATGCTGGTACAGTGATCATGTGAGTCATCCATGTATCTGGGTTTTTTTTTTAATCATTTTGTGGGTTATCCCACTTGACTTACCTAAAAAAAAAAAAAAACCTTACTAGAGGGTGTTCCTTTAGTCTATAAAAGCATGCATTTTTCTCCCTAGATTTTCTTTACTCTTTTATAACTCTGGATATAAGATGTAGTCGCACATGGGGAAAAAAAGTGTCCTCCATTGGGGCACGTTTATTTTCATGCTTGTACTTTTCTGTCTTAACTATATTTCTGCTCATTTACACAAGTGTCTATCATGTAAGACTTACACAAATATTCCACACACAAACAAACATTCTCTAGTTTAAATGTTTTCTTCTTTCATTGTAATTCTTTGTGTTATTACATACATTTTTGTTTGTTTTATATTAACACATTTTTTAATTGGGCTCATATTCGAGACTACAATAATTGTTATGGGAATAATAATACCAGCAGACATCTGTTTTCTACCTAAACACACTAGCATTCATGTCAGAATTTCACCTGAAGAAAGGCAATATAACCACTAAGACACAAGTGCTTACTGAGTGTTAGAGAATGAGAAAAAATACACTAAGGGGTGAGACATTAAAAGAACATGAATTAAGATGACAGAAGATAATGATGACATTGCATTTAAATTTTTGAATATCAAACTTGACTGGGAAGCAAGAAGTCGGAAAAAATCCCACAACTAAGAAGTGAAAGGGAAGAAACTGTTAGCATTGACCTTACAGTTACATCTAGCAATTTCAACTGCAAAATGACGAGGTCTTGCTGCCAATCTAGTATTGAGCTTAAATTCATAAAGTCTAAGTACCATAGGGAAAAGCTCATCAGAACAATTTCCATGAAAGTATTTATAGAAAAGGCACAGCGAAGCTTTGTTATGGTGTTAGGGGAGTGACTAAAAGTTTGCTGTTGACTTTAATATATTTGTAAACTTCAATACAATTTGAAAATATAGCTTTATTAAATTATGAGCAGCACATCAATTTTGATCACTCTGAATGATATTTTCAATCCTGGAACAATAATACTGAGTGCTGTAGTAGCTATCAAACATGCACATACCATTGAAATAAATATTTGATAGATTAACTTAAATTAACAAGGTTTTAAAAATAGACCTACCCTAGGAAAATCAAATTCAAACTTGATTACCATGACATTTGAGTGACCAAATACAAAAAACTCCAGACTTTTCTATTTGTTGTACACTTGTAAAATCTTTGATGTCAACTACAAAAAATGTTAAAAAACCCAGAAATAATAAGTCCATAAATGACTGATTGATTAATAATAGTGGTCATATTTAGCTGTTTCCTTATAAGGAAACATTTGGCATTCATTGACCAAGCAGACAATACTACTTTCAGTTGAAATATATATAATCTTTCTCTTAAAACAATTTTTCAGGAAAATAGTTTTCCAATTGCTTTATTTCTCTTTGTATTATTGATGGAGTTTCCTTCCTAACCTTTTGCTTTAAGTAGTGTGGAATATCAGCATCTTCATTAGGTCATTATTTTCTCTTTGATTTACAGGTAATATCCATTTTAGTTGTTGCTGCTGTTGAAAGTTGTCAAGTGAAGTGGTTTATTAATTTTTGCATTTTGCTTGATCTTACAGCAAAAGTATTGGATGTAATGGAAACAAATGACTCCATATTTAGTATTTTTGTTTTGTGGTCTTGTTCCTAATATTAATGTGAATCAAAAATTTGAATTACAATCATTTTATAAAACCACTGTAATGAAAAGAGACTTAAGAATAAAAGCTTTACAGAAGCTATGTTTCTTTGAGATTCAATTATAGTAATTGAGACTTTTCAATGTTTATCTCCCCTTGTTTCTATCTGAGTGTAATCTCAGGAAGAGGAAATATTTCTCTGAGAAAGAAACTTTTGGGATTTACAGAAAATAAATGAGATTTAAGAATAACAAATTTATTTTATATAAATTTAATTGGTTCGCTATTTTCAATGTTTAATTTGCCATCTTAATCCAGGACATTGAATTTATCTAAAGCTGCTTTTCAAATGTAGGATTTGTGAGAATTTCTTTGCTGCTTTTAGGTTTCATTTTTAGAAAGCAACCAAAATCTCGTGAACTTCTCTCTTTTCTTTGCCAGTGCCTATTCAGAACATGATACCCTGTTTTTGATTTGTCTTTAACCCAAAATGTTGATTAAGAACATTAAAAAGATTTAACGATTCCTAATCAAATTAATATGCTTCATTATTCTTTTTGTATTTTAACTTTTGATATGAAGAGGAACAAATCTTTGTCACTTAGCAAAGCCCAGATTGACTTCTGGTCAATTTATTATATGAAGTACATTTTTAGGAGGGTCGAAAAAAAATGGAGATTAAAATGATAGCTTTCCACCTTGCATTGAATATTGTTACCACATTTTCTCTGGTGCTCCTGTCATATATAAATATTGAGCTTCTTGACAAAATACAAAGAAGAATCGGCAATGGTATCAGTCCTCACCTGGCATCTCGGCTTAAATCATTTTCTTACCACCACAACACAATTTCCCTGTACATTTTCTTTAAATATTTTCATGGCAATGGGTGTGATGAGGTTTCATCATGAATTTAAGCACAGTACTAGGTTTCATTATGTTACCTGTTAACATTTCTAAATATAACTAAGTTTTATTCTAATAGGACCTCTACTCTTGCACTTCCTCACCTGTGGTACTTTCTTGTGACACTCTCTTGCACATCTTCTATAAACTATGATTTTCAAATATTTAAATGCATCATCAATCACATTTTATGTCTTTTTCAATCCAATTTCTTTATTGACCTTTCTCCTCACTAATGTTGCATCTTAGTGGCTTTATTGCCTTGCTTGTGGTAAAATCATTAAGTGTGTATAAGTATGATGATAGCTGCAACTGGATTTCAAATAATGCCATTACTTGATTTATCGTTAAATATGGGCAGAGTGATTGTGGCTTTTTAGTCTTGCTAAGGTCTTACATTCTCTTGTGCTGATGCGGCAATGTCATTTGCCTCTTGCAATAGTTGTTATATTAATATTTTGGTGTGCTTTCATATGACATTTCAGTCCAACACATTCTTTTTTAAATTCTCCACAAGTAGAGATAATGCATAAAATGTAGTAAAATAACTTAATCTCTATATGTGGCACCTTTGGAAGATTTTCAGGCCTGTTTACGCATATATATATATATATATATATATATAATGAAAATTGGTTAAAGGAGTTTGCTTTATTATTACCTTACACTAAGTAAGAAATAAACACTTTTTAAATGCTATAAGAAGAGAAGTCTTCCTTATAGCATATGAAAGCAAGATAGATTTCTAAATACACGCAGTTATGTATATATATATATATATATATATATACACACACACACATACATACATATATGCACAAGTCAGAAACTTTTGGTTCTTCTTCCTGGGGCTAAAGCTTTTTATTTATCTGAGATTTTTTTGTTACATCAAAAGAAGATTGCAAATTTAATTCTTTGATGTCCAATAATTCTTTGGCTGTTCTAACTGGGATGCAAACATTTTTTTTTCCTCATGCCAACGCCTCATTCTATACAAGCACTTAGATGCTTGTAGAATTGTTTATGCTGTACCTGGGTGAACTTTATCTGCAGATTAGTACAAAGTTTTTCCTATTTTTTCTCTGTATTCTCATGTTACTAGCATTATTACTCAATTTTCTATTGATTGAGCAACTCTAAATGTAGATAGACACAAATAAAAATCTTTACTAGCCAGTAAATAAAAGATAGTGTTTTTGGAAACATTGTATGATTGAAGCATGTTATTACATTTAAAAATGAACAAAGCAGGATCTATATGGGTGAAAATTTTAAGAAAAATTAAAAAATGTCATCACGTACTTTCTAATCAAGTGTACAGTAGAATATTCAAATATTGTTTATGTTTCTTTCTTTTTGTCATAATGACATACAGTAAAAATTACGTATTTAGTCAACTGCATATTTATAAACTGGAAATTTATGCACATTTTTATATTCTGGATATTTTTGTTAACCTAATGCAATTTTTGATGTGCATGTGGTGTAATGAATAATGGCTCAGAATGAGAAATCCGTGCTGAGTTTAAAATCTGGTTGGGTTTGTTATATTCATTTATATGCAAGTACACTTGGGGAAAGGTATGACCTATTTCTTCTCCCCCCACACCATCTATGGTTTAAAAATCAGGACAGACTGGGTCATATAGCTTTGATTGGCAATTAGTCTACCACAAAAAGAAATGGTTGTCTACTGTAGGACATCTGCCTCATCAGTTATAAATTGAAAGAGACATGATTGCCTAAACATGCACCATGTATGGCACTTGACTGAATGCCATTACAGATAATGAAAGTGGTAAACTTAAAATTCTTGCTGAAGTTGCAAATATTCACATCATTGAAAAGGTGTGAATCTGTCTCTCTTTGTACTTTGTTTTATCATTAAATTTCTTAATTGCATGTTAAGGTAATTGATGAGGAAAAGTGTAAAAGGTTCTTTTGCTACTTGTATCTCAGTGTCTAATGTTATTTGGTAAGCAGATGGTCACTACTAAGTAATTCCTCTTGTTCTAGAGACTTTTAGCTCATGGAACTGGCCAACCAACAGTGATGAAGATAGCAATTCTTTCTTTTTAGAAAATATCCCTAAAAATGAATAAATTAATTTAATTTTCTTGTTATGTTGACTACAATTTACTAACCCCTTTTATCAATATTTTAAAAATGTTTATTGGTAGAATTAATTTCTCCTCTTTTACAAGTGAACTGTTATTTTTTAGTGTCCAGAGAGTTTCAAGTATCCTAAGAAATTTGGTTTGATTAAATTCCCTTGACAGTTGTTAAAAGAAAAATCAAGACATCAGTATTAGAAATAAGTCAAAGATTTTATTGCTTTTGTTTGTCATTGAAAATCTACAAAGAGGAATTCCTTGCTCTTGCTATGGTTAGTCTGATTATCTGTTTATTTCAGTTCAACACACTCAATAAGGATGATCAAGTAAAAATCTCTTAAAGTATTGCATAGCAATTAAGTTACTTACTTTGCACATGTGTATTTTCCTCCCTTAATGAATGTGACTTGTTTCTGAAGTTAGCTTATTCAAATAAATACCTTTATAGCAGCTGATGTATAATAGAAATACATTTTGACTTCATGTTATTACATGAAACTTGTCTTATTATAGATCCAAGGTTGCATATGTATGAGAGTGTGTATGTATATATATATATAAAATATAAAAAGGCGCAAACACTAATATTCCATGGTTATAATTTATTAGGTTGGTGCAAAAATAATGTCGTTTTCTCACATAGTAACATATGTGAGAAAACGACATTATTTTTGCACCAGCCTAATATTACATTGGAATAGTAATCACGATCCAATTCATCAGACCTACAAAATTTTTTTGAATTTGTAGGTCTGATGAATTGAATCATGATTATGATTCCAATGTAATAAATTATAACCATGGAATATTAGTGTTTGAGCCTTTTATATTATATTCTTATTCTGGACATTGAGTTCTACCTGGATTCTATCCTCTTAGGAATTTATATTTATATATATATATATATATATATATATACATACACACACACACACACACACTGTTGACAAAATATATATGTACTTTCACTGAGGAGAGATCAAAGTTTTATCAGCAAAACTAAATTCCTTTATACAGACCAAAACCACTTCCTGATTTTTTTTTTTTTTTTTTTATTGCTTCTTTATAAAATTAAGAAAGTATATGGAAAAATGTTGACAAAGGAGAGAATAAGATTCTGATCACTGAAACTTGCTTTCCATTCCAAATTGTCAGCACATTCTTTGTTGTTTCTTTAAAAAAAAAAAAAGCAGCTAATGTTTTGTTATTGAGATACTGCACTACTCCTGCTATCACCTTGGAATCATTCAAAAATCTCCTTTTTTTTTTCCAAACATTTTAAGATTTGGAAATGGACGATAGTAAGATGGGCAGTCTATGCACTCAAACTCTTATCTGTCTTGTGAGCAGGTGCCATTGTCCTGAAAAAAATGAACAACTTTCTGTAACTTCTTTAATTGGCACAGCAAGTTCTAATTGTTTTCTGAATTAAATATTTGACCTTTCTGAAGATATTCATCAAAATACTTTGTGTTGGGATTAAAAAGGTGATTATCTCCCTTGGGTTGAGATGAAGACATGAAGAATATCAGTTCATAGAGTGTCAAACACCTGTTGCTATTTACTATGCCTGGAGGCATGTCTACTCGCACCAGTTGTTATATAGGCTGTGGAGAAATTTGATAGCACAAGCCTACAGTGATAGAGCATATGGCAATAGCATATGATCTCACCTGGCACATCAATGACACCACTGTCCTGCCCATTTACTCATTGGGAAATATTACAAGTAAAACCCTCTTGCTTTTGTACCTTTTCACATGGCTTGTTAGATGTATATATTTATAATTTCTCTGTGTGGCACAAATTAGAAGAATACATATTTGTCATTCCTTTCTTTCAGCTATTCTGTTTTGTCCATGTATTAAGGTTTTACTATGTCACATATATAATAATGCCTATGATGGGAAAACACAAACTGGAAATATTCTACACTATTTACATTATTCGGACTGTTGTCGTCATCTTTGTCACCATATTTATTACAACGTTTCAACTGATGCATGCTCTGGCCTTCTTCAGGTGGTAGGAATGTTGAATGGAACCCTTTATTTCGCTCACTGAGGTAGACTGTTCTAGTTCCATGTGCCATGTCTAATGGATGTCAGTTATCAATTATCTCCTGTTAATTCCCCTCTCCAAGTTTTCCACCACCTTAGGTGTTGAACTCACATTCTTTCAGTCCTGTCACTGGATCTAACCAATGCCTTTATCCACTGTGCCATGGCATGTGTAACTAGAACAGTCTACCCCAGTGAATGAAATAAAGGGTTCAGTTGAACAGTCCAACCACCTGAAGAAGGCTCGGGCATACAACTAAATGTAAATAGTGTACATAATACCTCATCTCAGAAATATAGACATACACTGAAGAAGGCCGGAGCGTACAACAGCCAAAATGTAATAAATATGGTGACAAAGACGAGGACAATAGTCTGAATAATGTAAATAGTGTGCATAATCCCTCATTTCAGAAATATAGACAGATACTGGAAATATTCTCTATTATTTCCTAGCCCCCAGATTATTTGTTTATTCCAAAAACTATAACCATAAATTTTATTCATGGGGTGGGAAGGGGATGAATTTCATTGATTGTGCAGAACCCCTGACTTCCACAGTAAATGAAGTATTGTTTAGTCTCTAAATCGTAGTGGTGTAACTATTCCAAAAAATATTGCAAGATAACTGAAAATACACTATTTACATTATTCGGACTATTGTCCTCATCTTTGTCGCCATATTTATTACAACGTTTTGGCTTTTGTACGCTCCGGATTTCTTCAGGTGGTTGGAATGTTGAACTGAACCCTTCATTTTGCTCACTGGGGTAGACTATTCTAGTTCCACATGCCATGTCTAATGGATGTCAGTTATCTCCTGTTGATTCCCCTCTCCAAGTTCTCCACCACCTTAACCAGGTATTGAACTCACACTCTTTGGGTCCTGTCACTGGATCTAACTAATGCCTTTATCCACTGTGCCATGTGTCCTTGTGAAATATAGCCAGATAACTGAAAATGCTTCAAAATCAATGAGGATGTGTCCACTTGTTATTATTGATATACTGGTTAGCATTCAAACAATTTGGTGCTAACTTGGTTGAAGCTTCTGCATATGAAACTGCTTGTGAATATATCAGCTCAACATATTCCCCCATCCTGGGTATGATGATAAACTACATCCGCATCTTTTTGGATAAGATTTGTTAATTGACTCAAATTAGGCCATGAGTAATCCTTTTGAAAGTCTCCAAGATCTTAATTCATCTTAGGTTTAAAAATCTCCATGTTGCAAATTGATATGTCATAACTGAATATTACGGGCATTTGTCACCCAATCTTTACCTCATAAACTGATGGATTTCCTTTGGAGTCTCCTTCTGCAGGAACAAAAAAGTTACAGCAATCCAGAGATGAGCACTTGAAAATTTCACACTTTTCATTTGCATGGTTCAGTCAAGTATTTTAAATAAATTTAGAAATAAATATAAGAAACCTATAAATAGGTATTTTAAAATAAAAAATCATATTTTTTCTGGTACATTGACAAAATAACCTCAAATTTTGGGAAGCAGGTCTGGCCAAGAACTTTCCCCAAAGTGAAAACTTTAAACTTTTTCTGCATTCTTCACCATTTCAAGTCATTAACCATTTTTCATTGCAACTGGAATCAGCCAATGTTTTGTTGCTTCCTGTTTCTCATGAATGTTTTTGTTAGTGAATAATTCAAATCTCTTTCTGCTTGGTTTGTCTGCTTTCAAAGGCTTTTGACATTATTTATAAAATCAATCATAGATAAAGAAATACTGCAAGCTTGATTGGTTTTTAGTTTATTTACTTTTGTTCTTGGCAAAGAACATGAAAAACAGCATCAGTTTGTCCATTCAGAAATATTGATTGCAAAATAAATAATTTATCAAAAGCATCAAAAGTATTTTGTTGTCTGGATGGAAACAATTTTGTCTGTTGACTCTGTCCATCTTAGAACAACATAAAATAAAAACATGTTCATTAAATTTGAGAATACTTACCTCAATCTTTTTTTATATTATCTTTGATGTCAAGAAATATATTTGACTTAGGATAGATTTTAAGAAAGTTTATCAAAATCTTGTTATGATCTAAAGTGTAATATCTGTTTCTTTGTTTTTTTTAATTATAATGTATTTTAATATTTAATGCAATGCAACAAAGGACAAATGCAGTTTGCTGTCTGAACCAAATGTTAACATAACTGATGACACCACCCACAGCACATTTTGACAATGTATATTAAGATTGCAAGAGAGAAAATGAGATTTAAAAACATGGTCGCATTTATATTTATGTATATATGAATATGTATAACCATATTTATATTGATATATATATAAAAGACTTCTTCAACACAAATATACAGACAAAATCCAAGGTCAAATAAAAGCATACTTTATCAATACAAATCGTTTTACAAGACTGCCCAACAAGCAGATTTGAAAAAATTTGCAATAAAGAATTGCAATAACAATAAAAAGAACAGGATGCAAAAAATAATATAAAGCAAGCAAACAATATCTGCCAGGCAAATTAACAGCAATAAGGTAAAACAACAGTAATATGACAAAAAGGTTCACAAATTAAGAATTGGAGTTGATTAGCGAATGTAGTGTTCTGACTTAAAGACAAAAGAGGAACTGAGTCATATGAAAACAAGAACTGGCCTATTTTATTGGCTAGGAAGAAATCTTAACATGTATTTGCGTGCTTCTGTCTATAAGTTGGGGGAGGGGAAATTATTTTGCAATCATTCCCAGTAGGATTCAAACCAACATACCCCACTCAATCGAATGGATGAGTGCACTAATTTTCGCTCCCTTAATGCCCCAACTTTGTATGGGGCCAATACATACAAACAACATATATTTAACTAGCAGCATCGCCTGGTGTTGCCTGTGCTTGATTAAAAAATCATACGACTCATACAGCAATCGCCATCACTTAAAATATTTTTGCCCTTCCTTGCCTTTAAAGGAGTGCCCTTTGCTGTGCTGATGTTGCTACATGCCTTACTTCTTGCCTATCTCACACTGCAAATTTTTTCTAAGCTCTATACTAAACATTAAATCTGTTACGAAAAAATAACTAAACAAAATGAACACAAAACGATTAGCTTTAAAAAAGGACTTGTAACTGGAAAAACTGAATGAAAAAAGAATGTTAACAACAAATACTTTTTCACACCCAACCCAGTTCTGCAGACTCAGAATCAACGTTGAGTTTAAGCAAGCGAATGAGCCAATTGAAGTAAAGTGCCATGCAGATTTAAATTTTTCCCAATTGTGACGAATGCAGCTATCAATTTTTTTTGCATGCTAGCATGTTAGTTAACATTCGTGTCAGTCAGCTGGTGGCTCTCATGTTGGCCAGTAGAAAATGGCTGCAAGCTACATGAAAACTGCCATAGAAGCATGAAAAAATTGATTATTTCCACTATCCATGGGAGTTGGGAAATGCAAAATTGGTCTTGGCCTTCCCGCTAACTTGGAGCATGTGCATATAAATTTTGGTGCAAATCTGTTGAAAATTGCGACCGTGCATTTGTTACACACACACACACACACACACACACACACACACACACACACACACACACACATCCTGCCTCTTATAGATAAAGATCTTTGATTGATTTGTTATATTCTTTGCTTATAAGAATATGGAATGGACAAACATGCTGGATAAATAGTAACCGGTTTACTGTAGAAAAACCAGTACAACAAGTAAGGGAGTAACAGTTATGCGCATGGTTGTCGCAAGTCAGTACAGTTGCATGTGTGCTGCTATCGGAAGGCCGCTAGTTTTCACAGATCCCAGCTCGTTTCTCCTGTCCACTGTCCTAACAGATACTTATAGGTATTTACCACCTATAGCGCCACTACTCATGGGGGTGGCAGGTTATTCCATTACATCAATTTGCATATGTATATAATATATATTTTAATATTCATATTCATACTTAAACAACAAAGTCAACGTTTAGAAAGAAAAGAATTTGATATTTTGTTGAAATGACATTTACCTTCAAAGAGTTGAAAAAAACTCCTGTTAAAATGTAATAAGCAGATAAACTTAGTAGAACTTTGTCCTTTGAGAATTATCTCATAATCATAAGAAATTTATTTGTTGAAATTTATTATAATGTAAATAATGTTTTACTTCTCTGGAAGGAGATCCTCATAAAGTCCTCTTTTTGAATCCAATCATATGCAATGCATCA
Source organism: Acanthosepion lycidas (assembly GCA_963932145.1). Taxonomy (NCBI): domain Eukaryota; kingdom Metazoa; phylum Mollusca; class Cephalopoda; order Sepiida; family Sepiidae; genus Acanthosepion; species Acanthosepion lycidas. Next base: position 7,060,588 of record OZ010584.1, read on the forward strand.
ACTTATTTGTAGATTGGCTTTTTGTCCAGTTGTAGAGCCCATCATTTCATCTGCTTGTTGATTTCTTACATACCATGTTTTAAGGTATCCACTTTTCATGGCAGTTTATTTAACAAATACATTTCTCTTTTGAGAAAGCTACATATCAAAGGAACTAATATAAATAAGCTTGTGCAAATGATTTTCATTGCTTGATTTAAATATTTCTAGTCACATTTGCAGGTGGTTTGAAAAGGGAAATTGGCATGCTGGTTTCAAATTGTAGCTGAGTTCAGGATATTCACTTTCACACAAACTTTTTTCTGTTTTCCACCTCATATAAAATTGAATGATTATTCTCAAGTAATATCTTTTTGAGATCACTCTCACCCTTATTGTTCATCAAGAAATCAGCAGAATGAAATTTTGCAAACCACTTTTGACACATTCTTTCATTTTCCATTACCTTTTCCATAAACACCAAAAACTGTTTTTTTTTTTGCACTTGTTTAGCATTTTTATCTTTCTTACTATGGAAAGATAATAATATTCATCAGTTTTAGTAAATTCCTTTTTAAAATAAATGTTGATATAACAACTGTAACATTATGAGATCTATCAAGAAATAATCCTGCAATGAAACATTAATGAAAAGATACACTACATAGGGTAATAGCTCATTACTTGTCTTCAAAGAATTCCCCTAGTGACTAATATACTTATCTCAATGTCTCTTCCAAAGTTTAAAGGTTCTGCAAAGGTTCTTGTTCAGGATCAATAAGTTGCAGTGAGTCAGATCTGGACTGTCAGTGATTGGGAGAGAATTGGTAGACTGAAAGATGCAATGTTT
>OZ010584.1:7063916-7096416 GCA_963932145.1 Acanthosepion lycidas
TGGTCAAGTAAATACAGTGTAAATTACTCTGTCTCTTGAGTGCTTTGTAATACATAACTTATCATCTCTCAGTTGCATCTCTGTACTTGGACAGAGTGCACTCAGTGGTGACTCTGTCAATGGACAGAGTTGCAACTGAGGAAAATTATACTGAGAGGTGTCAGCCCTGGGTATCAGATACCTGAGGTTGCACCCTCTTATTGCACTAGAGAGAAGGATTGGTGCATGCACTGAGGCCAGCACAAGTGTTGGTTGCAGGGGCCGCAGGTAATTTTTGTTCCTAGCCTGGTTGTACGTACTTGGGCTCCTCACAGTAAACCGACCTTGCGTCACAACCTGACCTCATGTTGAGGGGGTGTTGAATGAAAACAAATTTCTCTCTCAAGTGGTTTGTAACACTTTATTTTTCATCTCTCAGTTGTGTCTCTGACCATGACTCAGAGGTGACTCTGTCAAATGACAAAGTTGCAACTAAAATTTTAAGCTAGCTGCACTTTTGGATATAAAAGGAAAATAAGTGTTACTCCTCTTGAAGCATGAAAGCAATGATAATGGCTAGTATAATATATTAATATATATTTTTAACCTCATATAATCTGGCAACCCTTAATCTGAGCTCAACAAAAATTGTTCCATGCGCCTAACTTTTCTAGGGCTTTTGATTGAAATTGGACCAGTGGGAGCAGAGGAGTTTCTTGGACACACACACATGCACATATACTGTACTTTATATGTATATATGTGTGTGTGTGCATGTATATGTGTGAATGGATGTGTGTGGGGGGGAGCATAATGATATATTAAGAATAAGGAATAAAACCTTGTGCATTCCCACACTGCTGGGGATGGGAATTTTTATTGAAACACCATCTCTAGACTGGCTCCCATTCATGACTATACAACTCAGTCTGTCTTGCTTTTAATGAGGGGATTTTTTTTTTCATAAATTGGTGTCACCCCAAGCACGGGGTTACAGGGTGTGGAGGAATTAATAACAGAAACATTAGTAATATGCAGAAAGAGTAAAGAGTAATCAGGAGTTCAGTAGATAGCAATTGACATTGCACTTAAATTTCTGCAAATAAGGAATAAATATATAAATAATAAATTAATAAATATATTGTTTTTCACCCAAATAACAAATGAATATGACGAATCATTGTTTGTCACCGAAATAGTGAATGAATATATGAAAAACATTGTTTTTCACCCAAATAAGGAATCAATATTAAAAACATGCTTTATCACCCAAATGACTTGACATACCAAAAACATGGTTTCAATGTTACAGGTAGTGTTCCTTTAAAGCCCTATTTTGTTTGTCATGCTCATTCTTCTATTGTAGTCAATATGAATTGTTTTTGTTGACTACTACCTTTTGATTTCCTTAAATTGCTAATTTTTTAAAAATAACTCTATGAAGGCTTTTAAAAAGAAATGCTTTTCATTGCTTCTGTATTGTATTTTTCCAAGTTCAAAGTCATTTATTGAATATACCTAAAAAAAGTCCTTTTTCAACTTTTGCCTCCGTACAGTGTTGAAGCAGAAAGGATTAAAGCCTATTTTTGCCTTCATTCTAAATTGCTTGATCTTTTCTCTTTGAATGCCTTAGATTCACTTAGATTCTCTTTTAGAAATACACAATATAACTTTGTCGATTCATTAAAGTTCAGACCTTATGTGAGTCAGCTGGAAGGTTAATTGTTGAAACTAACCACCGAGTCCGGACGTTTCTATTCACATATTTGCTGTCCATACCAGCCAACCATTTTTTAATCGTTCTCCATCTTCGATAATAATTCTCCCTATTGTAACCATTTTCAACTGAGTTTCATTCATAAATAGCAACTTTTGATGGAGCCAAAGAAATAAAGAAAATGGAAACACTTGTTCTTTAAATAAAGAACGGAAACAACCCCCCACTATATTCTTTTATTTTTTTTTTTTTTAGATTTCTTCCTTTCTTTTTTAAGAAAAGGAATTTGATAGTTAACGTTCGTGTTTTATGGCTGCCTTTCTGCTTCACTGCTTCTCTTTCTGCAGAGTTTGTTTTTTTTTTTTTTTTCATCAGAACAAATTGGTGAAGGCAATGAAATAATTACATAAGTCACTTGCTTCTTAAGTGACTTGCCCAGTTCTTTTGTGAAAGAGCCCTTTATAATGCGATGCTTTATAATGAAATGCTTTACTTGGACCTAAAAAAAAAAGAAAGGCTTCTATGAGCTTTTCTAAACTGTTTATGGTTTTCAGATAATTCATTGTGCATTCAGGTTTAACTGGTATGACTTGGTGCAGATATGCTTACTGTTTTAATTTTTTTTATCACAAACCTCTTAGAATCTCATGAATTATAATTATTGTTTTATTAAACAGAAAAGATAAAGGCAACTCTTGTAACTACTCGTAAAGATTCAATGCAGTTTTCATATTCAAGGCCCTTTTGCAATCATCATCAAATTCTCCTCACATATGAAGACTAAACTTGAGGCAACAGAAATGTGGTCCTACAGAAGCATGCTGAGAATGCCATAGACTGAACATATGAGTAACAAGGAAGTTTTAGGTTTAATGCAAGCAAAAATGACATATCTACTTAGAATCAAAAAGAGACGCTTGAAATTTCTTGAACATATAATGAAGAAAGATAGCTTAGAAAATTTGATGTTCACAGGAGATAATGAAGGCAAGGGAAAAACAAAAAGTATCCTAACATATAAATGGATGGCAGGAACAGAGAGTGGAAGGGATAGTAAATATCACTTCAGTTACAGATACACGCTTAGGCAATTGTGTATCTTTTGATATATGACAGACGAGGCAGATTTTTTTCCTGCAGTAAGTTACCATTTCTTTCTTTGGTACACCAGTTGCCATCCAAGGTTATAGAACTCGGTCTGTCCTGCTATTTACCCATAACTGGGGGGAGAAGTAGAGGATTCATACCTTTCCCAAGGGTATTAGCACGTAAGTGAATGCAATGGTTTTGACTGGAATTCAAACTCGGCTCTCTGACTTTTAAATCTGAGCCTCTATCCATTACTCCACTATGTCTCCTAGGGAAAATACAAACCTTATTAAGAGCTACATATCAAAGGATGTGGGGAGCTATGATCTCCCATGTCCTGAAGAAACACAGCACATAGATGAAGAATGTATGCAATTATATTTTTTAGTGTTACTTAGATCTTCAATATTTCAGTTTTGTAACCTCTAACTATATCATCTCGTAAATGGAACCATCAGGGCCTCTTAATTCATTTACTTCTGTTCTTATTTTCTTTATCCATACATTGCCTCATTAATATGTTAACTACAAATATATATTATAGTCTATATTAATGTTTTCTTTACCAATAAATGAAATTGCCATGGCCTCTTATTTTATTTAATTTCTATTTCAAAAGGCATACATGGTTGACTATGGAAAAGAATATGAAAAGCCAAGAAACAAATGTCAGTTTTATTTTTTGTAATTGATATTAAGATTCTCTTCTTGAATACTTTTGATACCAAATGGTGATGAAAAACAAAAGTGTAGGTGAAAAGATGATAAAAATCTAGATTGTTGTTTGTGTACTGACAAGTGCACATTATAATTAAGTGTTGTAATTAATTGAATTTCTCAGAATAATAGTTTTATTTGACGAAAACTGCAAATGGTGGCAGAAGTGTAGATTTTTTTTAGTTTCTAGAATTGTTCATTCAAAGAATATTGGTCAGTTCCTTTCCATTTGGGTTTTTTTATTAAATTTTGAAAAATGTGAAATTCTTACTTTTTCTCAATAACTTTTACTTAAGTGTCTTGAAAACTTTGTTCCATTGTAAAAAAAAAAATTTATATACATTCTTTTGTTGTCGTCTTCAGCTTTGAGATGAGATTTTTCTTTAAATGTTTTTCTGTCTTCATTTTCATTGTTATTATTTAGAAGAGTGTTCATTCTCTTGGAATTTTGTTTATAGGAGGTCTTTTAGATTCAGCAAGACATTTTGGGGTGGGTGAAGACAATAAAATCTTCTCCAATAAAATTCTATAAGTTACTAAGTAGGAACCACAGCATGATGACATTGATTATGGTATGGATACATACAGAAGAACTGCTCAACTGCAGTCTGTGTATGAGACAAAATCTTACTGTGAGAAAACCTGTTATTTTCTAGGTTAAAAGAGGTTGGAACAACTAGTCAGTCAGCCTCCATCTTTTTTTTTTTTTTTTTTATCATCATCACATTTTATTGCTAAGCAAAGACATTTTTTATTTTCTTGGAAAGTCAACCTCAACTCCAGTTAACCCTTAAAGTTGCATGAATGTTTTATTTCTCATTGTCATGTTTTACAATTTCCTTCAAATTTGAGAGACTATTTCAATGTCATGGCTTTTCTATTTTTGGAAAAATAAGTCAACTTGTAACCCTCCTTTTATTCTCTCTCATCTTGACATCCTTTAAGAAGAACATAAAAGTCAGAGAGACAACCATTAATTCTCATACTGCAAAACCTGATGTAAATGGATTTATGGATTTGCTAAACAGAATATTTCATTTGGTTCTATCTCCAGCCATCTTCACTTGAGTCACATGAATAAGTTTTATGAGATGTTTATTTATAACCTCAGCTTTGAATGTCAGTCATAAAGAAAGATTATAGACACAAAATTTCAGTTTAACATGGATTCTATTAGCTTTTGTTTTTAAAACCAAGCTTCTATTGCAAACTTTTACGAAAAACTTCCTGAAGCATTTTAACAACTTTTCTTAATGAAGATTCTTCAACTTTATTTTTTGAGTCTTTCAAAATAATAATGATTATATTTTTACATTACTGACAAGTATAAATGAATTTGTGGATGATTGTGTTCACATCAAGAGGTCACCAGCATGGTCATAGTGTCGGAATTTATTCTTAGTGGTTTTTATCAAAACATAGGATATAAAATGAAGTGTGGTGAAAGAGTATATACAAATATAATGTATATATTTTTATTTAGTTGCTTTAGAGTGAGTCCTTTGATATTTGGTTTCACAAAAATGTTCATTTATAAGGTGGATATTGGTAGTAATGTGTAGAAAGTCCAGAAGTGGTAGTTTTGAAATCAGACTAGGCTAGGGGTTGTAGTAACATTAGAACTAGGTCAGTGTTAGTCTACTAAGCAGGTATGAAATGTCATTAGCAGATGACCTCTTAACTATTTCTTAACTCATCATGCATAGCTGTTTTCTCTGCAATAGCATCTTTGATTCAGTCCTCTCTTGCTGTTCTTCTCTTCTGTTCAGAGGTGTCAGCTTATATCCTTTTCACCAGGCTTGAAGGTTCTGGCAGGGACTTTGGTTTCAGCTAACATCAAAAGTCCCTTTGTGTCAATTTTCTCTGGCCAAAATTATTTTATTTTTTGATGTTCCTTCTTATTTCGTTTTTTTTTTTATAACAGAAGTTAATGTGTGAAGCCTTCTTGATTTTTATGGTTTTCAATCACAAATTAGTGTACCCTCTGTTTTTATACACTTCCATTGTTTTTCAGCTAGGTTCAGTCTTTTCTTATTCCTCTTTCTATTTGAGGGTTGCCTTCTTGTAGGTTGAGAGAGAAGTATAGAAAGAGAAGTTTAGAGAGAGAGAGAGAGAGATAACAGTTTTGAAGGAAAGTACAAATGGCTTGTTTTAATTTGAATTCTTTTTATTTTAGTTTATATATTTTATTTTTATCAAAACGCACTTCAAATTAAAGGTTTCTTAGCAATTTCTTTTTAAGCATTTTCCTTAGTCAGAATTTGTGTTACTTTTTTCTTTTTTGGCCTAACCCTGGTAGCATTTTCAAAGTGACCATTCCATATTGCTCATATTAATGTCAGATCACTCTATGAGTACCACTAGTACCATGTAATTCACAACTACTGCTGCATGGTTGGGTCATCATTGACTAAACTGGTTCCCTCACAAGGATTTTGTTGTGAGGATGATGGCTATTAGAAACAAGATCTGTCAAAGGGCAAATGAACAAATGTAGGTAGACTGGGCTCCATAACTATGTAGTCAGCCAGTGGGGTGATGATATGGCATGGCTGGGTGGAGTGTTTTTTGGAGTGAAGTCAGTGTTCAAGTTGAAGAGTTCCCCCCAATGGAGTCAATGGCAAGGTGCTTGTGATTAAGGTGAGCCTTTAAGCTGGAGGACATTTACTGTGACTTGACCTCTACCAGGTCTTCTTTCCCAAGACATGCTTTGCGTGGATGAATACGTCTCTGTCCTTCAACCTAGATATTTGAGAGGAACATCTGTACAGCATCCCTATGATCATGCTTGGTCATGGGACTGATGATGAAGATTTTGTGATGTAAAATTCAGTCTCAAAGTATCAGGTTGACTAAAGTGTGCTCAGAATATTTGGGACAGGCAAAATATTGCCGGAAAACTATTAAAGTCCAAAGTAGAATAAAATATGATAATTATCAGAAAAGCATAAAACAGAAAAAGAAAAACCCAATTCAGTATCCACTTGGACTCTAAATGCAATGTTCATTAACTGCAGTTTACAGTCCAATTTTTCATCCAATCAAGAATGTTTGTTTGATAGTAAGTGAAATCAGTCAAGGAAGACATTGTTAAAAAAAAATTAAGTTTTTGAATCAATATGATTATTTTTCTTCTTCTAAAAGAATAAGAAATTTCTGATAACTTAGCCCCAAGTTGTCATCAAATGTTCCTATCTTTTCTTGGGCCAAAGAGAAAATTCATGATTTTAAAATAAAATGTTTTTAAATGATTTTTATTTTTTCTTTGACTATTTTTGCTTCATTTTCATAGATAAAGATAAAAGATTAGATCTTCTTTTATGTACTGCATCATTTCAGAATGTGGAGAATTATGGCTCTCCACATCTTCCTCTTTGATTTTTATGTAACATTTGACTCTTTACCATCTTTCTTTGTTCTCATTCTGTAATCAATTCTGCCATTAGGTAATTTGTTCACTTCTTCCCCTCTTTCTTTCAATATGACCAAGCCACCTTTCTTCATTATGCCCTGAGGGTGACAATTTTTCAAGCCTCCTTTCCTAATTATGTGTCCTAGAAAATTCAACTATCTCTTTCTGATTTTAAATATAAGCATTCTTCTATTTCCTGTTTTCTTGAGAACTTCTTCATGGGTCTTGTATTTCCAACATCTCTATTAAAAAAATACAAAAAAGAACAGGTGATTTATACATGATTGACATATTAAAAATATCAAAAAATTTTATTGAAAATATATAAAATATTGAAGAAAAAATTCTTTGTAATATACCAACTTTTAAAAAATACATTTTAAGGCAATTTAAAAGTCACTTAGACACAAGGGCTTACTGAATGTGAAGGAAACTGAGAAAAAATTGCTGAGGAGAAAGGACAATAAAAAGAATAGAATTCAAGAAGAGAGAAAATGATAATTAATATTGCATTTAAATTTTTGAAGATCATAGTTGACAGGAAAGTAAGAATTTTAAAGAGAAATCCTCAGGGAAGATATGCAAGAGAAGAAACAATTAGAATAGAACACTTATGTTTAGGCTTAGCAATTTCATCTGTAAAATAATGAGATCTATCTGCCAATCTAGTATTGCATTTAAATTCATGACATTGGCCTACCAAAGAAGAAAGCTTGTCAGAACAATTGCCATAAAAATATTTATAGAAAGGACACAGAGAACCACACTAAAGCATTGGGAAAGTGATTAAACCTGAGATGCCTGGTAAGGTCCAATAAAACTGCAAATACTTCTTTGGATTTTGTCAAGAATTTGTAGATATGTATCAGAAGCAACAAACCAGATATAGCAACAATATTCAATGCACAGATGGATTATATACTTATTATGATGCAAGACAGATTTGGATGAGAAAAATTGACTAACGGTAACACAGTGAGCCAATTTTATTAGTAGCAGTCTCAGTTGACTTGATATAATCATTCTAATTTATATCAGTGGAAAATGTGAGACAGAAAAGGCACAATTACTCTCCTGGAGGTTAGCATCAGCCATGCTGACAAAAGACAAGAAAGATTCTTGATGATTACAAAGAGAGTAGTTTTGTTTAGGAGGTATTGAAATTAACAAAATGTTGCAGACTACAAATTACAGACATCAGATCCATGCAAGTAGAAACAAATATCTAGGTAGTGTTTAAGCAGGGGACAGAAAATGTGACACCTAAATTTTGAATGCACATTGGAACAGAGATCCAAATCTTAGCAAAATATTAAGAAACAGGAAAATTTCATTAGAGATAAAGAAAAGAGTACTAAAGCATACATAATGACGGAAGAGAACTTGGAGAATTTGACACTCCCAAGGATATATTAAAGGTCAAAGTGTCAGAGAAAACTGTGAATAACCTACCTAAGGAGTTTGTGTAAATGGTTAGCAGAACAGGATGAAGGAGGGATACCAGTAAAATGAAACTTACCCCAAAAATACAAAAGTCATGAAGTTGTGGAGAGCCATGATGCTCATGTCCTGAACAGACACACCATATAAACTAATAATTAAAAACAGATTGAAAGTAATTTTCAAGATCAGCTGCTTATTTGACGTCATTGAACTTATTAGACTTCATTATTTACATTATTCGGACTATTGTCCTCATCTTTGTCGCCATATTTATCACGTTTCGGCCGTTGTATGCTCCGGCCTTCTTCAGGTGGTTGGAATTTTGAACTGAACCCTTTATTTCACTCACTGGGGTAGACTGTTCTAGTTCCATGTGCCATGTTTGATGGCTGTCAGTAATTAGTTATCAAGGACACATGGCACAGTAGATAAAGGCATTTGTTAGATCCAGTGACAGGATCCAAAGAGTGTGAGTTCAATACCCGGTTAAGGCAGTGGAGAACTTTCAGAGGGAAATTAACAGGAGATAACTAATACAACGGCCGAAAACGTTGTGATAAATATGGTGACAAAGATGAGGACAATAGTTCGAATAATGTAAATAATGTACATAATACCTCATCTCAGAAATGTAGACAGACTTTATCAGACTTCCCATTAATAAAGAAGTTGTTACTTTCCGTTGCAAATAAAACTTTCTATGACATAAGAAAATGGAGATAGGAAGATTGTGTTGCTCTAGTTTTTCTAGTAAGGAGTGCTTGCTTACCTTGAAAGTCAGTCTGAATATCCTAAATTTTGCCTGTTGACAGCTCTAAATCTGCAACCATTTTAACTCATGTTCTCTAATGTATATGTATATATGAGCCTACTTATAGCAATAGTGAATTGTCCCCTTTACATTTGGGACTACATACATTGATTTCCATGTCCCTTTGAATTTTCAAGACAGTTTATAAAATATATATCTAATGATAGGGATACCTATTTTGAATTACTCATGGAATAATAGCAAATAATTTCTGGATTTTGAACAACAATTTGCAGATTTTAATTCTTATATGTTATAGTTTTAGAAGAAAATATTTTTCATAATCTTTTATATATATATATATATATATATATATATATATATATATATATATATATATATAACCATTTTGAATATAGATTTCATCTGGGATCCATGAACTATCAAAGTTATAGCAGTATCATACAGAAAAATATTAAATTAACTTTATGTAATAAATAGCATTTCTAAATAGATTTTGTAGTGTCAAAATCTTTGGAAGAAAAGTTTTTCTGTATGATACTGCTATAAAAACAAATATATTGATGATAAAATTTAATGTTTTATGAGAAATTTGTGTTTTTTTTCCCTAAAAGGCATTTAAGTATGTTGAATTTTAGTTTACCATTAAAAAAATATAAACAAACATGATATTTCATATAAAATTAATGAAAAATCATTTATTAAGAATGTTATGTAAAATTAATGTGATGATTATACTCAATAAATTTAATCTGATATTTTTAGATATTGGAAACAAGGTGTGCAAAATGTTAAATCTCTGTTAAAAATTAAACAAAAATATTATTTTTTGGAGGGAGTTTCATAAATTATTTCTATAAGTCAAGTAAAAATTAAAATTAGATTTTGGTCTAAGAAATTCAACATTTTTTTTCATTTGTTAGAAACAAATATAAATTATGAAAAGATAAATAAAGTTGACCATTAAATTATTTTCTTTTATGAATAAAAAATTCATAGAGAAGAATGTTAAATTAACTTTAACTGAAAAATGTTTAATTATTTTCCGAGTAACAAGACCAAGTTTCCTAAATTATTTTTTTTAATGGATTTCACACAACAAATGTTTTTGCCATGAAAACATAAAATAATATAACAAGAAAAACATAAAAATAATATAGCAAGTCTGAAGGAAATAAGACAAATAAATTAATAATCTTATACTTGCTTCAGTTAAAAAAGCAAAAGTCATTCCAAATGTAAAAAGCAAAAATATCTTCAGCCAACTAGAGCGGCAAACTACCACAAACCAAAACTAAAAAAACCTTTGTTCCTAGTGGAAGGACAAGATTTGAGATAGTTCCACATTTCTGGATAAGAAATGCATGATGACATATATAAAATAAAAGTCCCTGTGAAGATAACCTATTGAAGTCCATCCTTCTATCGGCTGGTTTTGAATTCAGTGTTTTCCTTTTTCTAGACTGGTTGCAATGCCAAGGCAAGAGATCTATGTTTACTCTGCTATTTAACCCATAGTTGGGGGAAAATAAATTCATGCTTTTTCCAAAGGCATTAGCATGAAGTGTATGAAACTGAATTGACCAGGAACTGAACTCTGCAAACTGATTTCACTTTCTCTGTCAATAATGATGACACTATCTGTACCTCTGGTACTTTAGGAAGAACGAGGCAAGTATTGTTGCAAACAACAAAATATGGAGATATGGAGATAATCATTTTGATTAAAAAATCCCAGATTAGTTGTCCATAAAATATAACAAACACAATTACAAAAATATTATGACCACTTTTTAACCGTATTGTCCATCTACTGAGGGAAGAATCATCCTATGAACATCATCTTTCAGTTTCTTCTATTCCTCTTCTATGTGTCATTTCCCTTCAGGATGGGAGCAATCATGGCTCTCCACAACGTCCTATCATTTGTAGCTCTTAGTAATGTTTGTTTTTTACTATCCTTCCCATTTCAAGTTATGCCACCCCCCCATTTTCACAAGAATGTTAATTTACTTACTGCTCCCCTTTCACCTTTATATCTTCAATATGTCCTGTGAATGTCCAATTTTCTAAGCCCTCTTTTCTCATGTGTTCCAGAAACTTAAACTTTCTCTAAGTGCAAATGTCCTTTTTGTTCCCATTCTCCTTATAACTTTCTTGATCACATGATCTGCATTCTCAGTATCATGCTGTAGAAGCACATTTCCATCACCTCTTCATCATCAAGGGAATTGTCCCATATTCACTGACATATAAGAGGATTGAAGGTAATCGTATAGATAAAAAGATTAGATGTGCAGAGTTGATATAACATAGCAGTTCAGCATTTTTTGTTTCTAACACAATACTTTTCATAAAATTCTTACAGGTGAGCATATAAAAACTTTTTTTAGGAAAATATTTATAGAAAGGGCACAAGATAAAACATTCACCTGTAAATGATGATTATGAAATGATTTAATTCTCAACAATGCTGGGTTTTGTTTGTCTCCTATTAAGAATGAATGAATAGCTTTATATAATAAGATGCTGTGGAAAAGCATGACTCTCATATTTTTTTTATATAGAGAGAAAGTTTAAGTTATTTATAGAATTGTATATTCCCCTTTTCAGAAAGTTATTTTATAAGTAGTATAATTTGAAAGGAGACTATAAAAGCTTTCACTTTGACAAAATAGTGAGAATAAAAACATGTACCAATCAACCGCTTTATAAGACACTCATAACCAGTTACTGGAGACTGTATTTTAACCACATACAAATGATTGCTCAACTGAATCCAACTCTTGATTGTTGGCTTAATTAGGCGTAAATTAAATTTTCAATAAATCAGTGCACCATTTTATAATTTAAATCAATAAAATTTTGTGTGACTTTAATTAGAAATCATTGAAGATGATAAAAGTCGACAAACAAAAGCAACAGAAGTGACAATAACTATTTCAAAATGTACACTGGACAAATTTTCTCTTCAACCAGAGGTGCTAAACAATGCTCCGTAAAAAGCTGTGGGGGTCATGACCTTATGGCAGTGAAAGTGAGATGGCTTCAAAATAAATTGTTGTTGAAATAATGAATAATTTTTGTCTGGTAATTAAAGATGACCTCATCTGGTCACCCTGAGGTTAAATAGAAGAGGAAGTTTGCTTGCCTAGTTATTGGTCATAATAAGGTTTGGGGAGTGACCTGTGTTTGTCTGAGCTGCACCAGATAATGATTCTAATCAACAAGAAAATGGAAAATTGTTATTAGCCAGGACAAACAGTGTTACTTTATAATAACTCAGAGGTTAGAGACTTCTCATCACCTCTTAAATTGACTCATTTTGTTGCGGCTGATTGTAACTTTGCAGATAAGAAGACAGGAAGCAAAGAAGAAAGATAGATCTGATGATATTTATTTGCAGTATTAAATCTCTTCATTCCTTACCTGGGATCAAAGTGTAGTATTTTTTTTCTTTTTTTCAGTGAATTAAAATAAAGTTTGAAACTGCTTCAGACATTGAATAGGAATATATTTTGAGTCTGGCTGATCTTTGGCTTCTGTAATGAATTACATTTTCCCTTTTATGTATCATTATTAAAAATACTTAACATGATGGCTGAAGTAGTTGCAGACTTTTCCAAACACTAGTGGTTGGTAATTGACCTCAGGTCAAAGGTAGGATTACTTATTTTGATTTTCAAGATCGCATGTTCTTCCTTCTTGTTAGATTGGTACTACACAATCTTTCTTGCTGTGTAGCCAGATGATGCTAAGTTTATTAATATCTATACAAATATGATATATTCATTCTGTATTTAATCATTTTAGTCATGCATAAACATAAAATGTGAATTTTTAAAAATATTGTCAGGTCTGTTGGATAATATAGACTTTGCCAAAATTAAAAGTTAAATTTTGGCAGAAGACATTTAGTGTATGGATATGGTTGAAATGTTTAGTCTTGAAGATAGTGTGTGAATATCTAAGGTTTATTTCAGAAAAAAATTGGATTTTGCTTTCTCTGGGAAATTTTAACTAAACACCTGGAAATATGTTTACCTTAGCACACCAAGTGATCTGTATATGACATGATATCAAACCTCACTTGGAAATTTTTTCTTTGTATCAAAACGGATTTTTGAGCAATAAATTTTCTTTAAAATGGGAGTAATCATTGTTTTTTTGAAAATCTCCCAATTATGTAAAATCTTCTTTGAAACTTTGAATATATCTTTATAGACAATAAGTTATTCTTGAATTGGTTGTATTTGTAAGTAAATATGAGAGTAAGATGATTTTTGAGTTGGCATTTTTATTGAACTCAGATCAATTGCCATCAACATTCTACCAAAAATATGCTATCAGTGTATATATATTATAATTATTATTTAAAAATGTTTTCAGTGCAACACAGAAATTACCAAGTTTCGAAAAAAAACAAATCTTAAATTAAACTTAAAATTTGAAGTTTAGTTTCATTTTCAAGCGATGCAGAATAACTTTTGCAAAAATGATTTACTCTTTTTATATAAACTAAATTATTGTATAGTTTAAGTTGGTTGGGGAAAGAGAATTTAATATATTTTTTTAAGGGGTGTTGGGTTTTTTTGATGAATGAGGATACAAGAATAATTTACAGTGGCAAAGTATGTATCGGTTAAGCTTAGGTGTGGTTTTGAAATTTCTGTCTGCTGATACTAGCTTCCTTATATGAGAATGTGTAATCACAGTCTGGTTTATTTAGGATACATTAGATTACAACCGGCATTTTTATTTATTTTTTTATTTTATAAAATATATTGAGGTTTTCTTAAAGGGACTTTTGAATATGATTAAGGCATATTTTTAATATTTATATTTTAATATAAATTAAAATATAAATATTAAAAATATTTTAATTAATCTTAATTAAGATCAAAAATACTATATTTATTATATTTACTTATAAAATATATACAGTATTGTAAAATTAAAATATTAGAATTTAATCATGCATTTTCAAACTTTCTTATTTTTGATGAAATAATAGATATATATTTATGCCAATTTTTTTAAATTAATTATTTTTTAAAGAAAATAAAATACAATGTAAACTGTAATTTCCTTCCTTTGATTTAATAAATTTTCATTTTTCAGAAACTTATATATATATATATATATATATATCAAGTCAACATTATTTCTATGAGTAGTATTTTCTTCTTCTATATGCCATGTTTGTCCTGAGCATTGGCAGTCATGGTTTTCCACAACTTTCTCTTTTTTGTTGCTCTAAGTAACTTTAGACTCCTTATTATTCCTCTTTATCTTGGTCCTGTAATCCATTTATGCAGACTTGTTAAGTAAGTTACTTTCTGTTTCCTCTTGCCTTTTAAATATCCTGTGAGTGTTATATTTTCCAAACCTCTTTTCATCATAAAGTATCCCAGAAATTTTAACTGTATCTTTCTGAGTTGAGTATAACTTTATTTCATCAGTGATTATCCAGCATTCATTACCACCAAGGAAATGAATAACATATCTTCCACAAATTAGCTTCTCAACAAATTTATCCATTGGAGAAATGTCCAACTTTATCCATTGTTTGACATCTCAAGATAAGTTGCCATTGATTATTCCAATAAATCGTTTGAATTTCCAGTGTGTATAATTTTTTTTTAAGGCAATTCATGCCAAGCAAGGCAGGAGTGCCACTATCATGCAAGGGGTTATAGAAGATTGAGAACAAGAGTAAAGAGGTGTGTTTGAGGAAAGAATACAGAGACAAGGAACAAGCTCAGGGTGTCAGATGTTGATTGACATTACACTTGAATATTTGAAGATTATAGTCATTGGGGAAGCAAGTAAAGGGAAGGGATTTCCACAGACAGGAAGTAAAGTGTAGGAGAAGAAGCTGCTTGAGAAGAAGAGATGGTTACATTTAACATTTGACAGTGAAAGGGTGGGACTGAGATGCCTGAGCCTGATAGCTCATTTAAATCCATGTAGTCCAGGAACAAGCAAAAGTAGCTTGTTGGAACATTTTCTGTGAAAATATTTGTAGAAGAGACAGAGGGAGGTCATCTTTGGGATAGTGATTGTAGACTAGATGCCAGATTAGGACCTATCATCTTGCATATTTGTCTCTGAATTTTATCAAGGACCTTGAGACAGAAATGCCAGACCATATATGACAGTAATATTCTATGCAAGGACAGAGGGTTGATTTATAGATTTGAAGGATGGACTCAGACAAGAAAAACTTTCTGGCATGACACACAGAACCAACTTTCCTTGCGGTTGATGAAACTATTGATTCATATCAGTGGACAGTATGAGATCAAGCAGGCGTTCAGTTAGTTGGGTTTTTACTTTTACAGATATTTTGAGATTTCCACATAAAAGATTTTAACAGACAATGGCATTCCACTATATTTATTCTTCATAGCAAGAGATAATGTTTTTATTTGTGTTTTCATACAAAAAATAACCTAAAACTCTACTTTTATTAGTGTAACAAGCTGCACAAATTGAAGAAATTATGGTAACTTTTCACTTTTGTTCAAGTCCAGCAGATTATTTACATTATTTGGACTATTGTCCTCATCATTGTCGCCATATTTATTACAAAGTTTCGGCTGTTTTACACTCTGGACTTCTACAGGTGGTTGAAATGTCGAACTGAACCCTTTATTTCAATCTCTGGGGTAGACTGTTCTAATTCCATGTGGCATGTTTTGATGGATGTCGGTTATCAGTTACCTCCTGTTAATTTCCCTCTGAAAGTTCTCCACTGCCTTAACCAGGTATTGAACTCACACTCTTTGGGTCCTGTCACTGGATCTAACCAACACCTTTATCCACTGGGCCATGTGTCCTCAAGCACAGCATGGATTATACACACTGGAAATTCAAACGATTTATTGGAATAAATGACAACTTATCTCGAGTGTTCAGCAGATAGATTGAAATTAACCCTGCTTTATCTGTTAATTAAATCATTCATGTTTATGTTTTCCAACATATACTGATAGTATTGTTTTTCAGTTACCAAAGGCCTTGGAAGTTTAGTTTTGTTCACCTAAACATAGGGTACCCACCTTGCACTGAATTCTATATTAGGCTTGCTTATCATTTTGTGATAAAAACGGCAAAGAGGTGAATACTTGACTGAATAAATCCTGGAATAATGACACTGACTCATTTCAGGATTTTGAGTAAAAAAGAAAATGTTCATTGAAGTGAGTAGATCTATAAAAAGAACAATAATTGAAAATAGCTTCTTCCACAAACATGAGATCCTCAACAAAAGCAAATGTCTACATCTGAAAAACTAAAGAGGTTTAATCTATAAAGTCTGTATCAACTGGAAATGGCTTTTGGACTTCTGTGACATTAGGTCCCCAACAAATATGTATCCCTGGTAACAGGTGAATTGAAGAAAATTAATCTATAAAATCTCTCCAAGATGAAAACTGCTTTTTATCGTTGTAAAAGGTTCCCAAGAAAAGTATCTCTATGTAAGCATAAAATAAAGTGAATATAACTATCAAAATTGTGGAAATGATGAACGCCTTTCATGACAACAAGACATTTATGCTCTCTGTGAACTTTCTCTGCAGGCAACTGATCTGGAAATTAATTTATCCAAGATATACATAAATTGTTGTTTTATATTTGGACAGTTTATTTATGTAACTGATTAGCTTCTGTTAAGATAGTAGCAGCTTTTATACTGTTACTGTCAGGGTAGGTTGGCTAATTATGGGAGAGTGGTTAATCCAAGAACTTATTCTATTCCAAGTCTAATCATTCAGGTAGGTCAACAACAAAACATTTTATCAAACTATTTGGCAATGAGACAGGGTGAAAGAAGTGAAGAATTGGTGCCTTTTCCTCAGAGACTGAAAGAATGGAAGTAGCCTCATCCTAAATTCTATTTTCTGTGATTATTATGCTTGTTATTCTCTTCACATAGACACATATAGGGGTCATATATAGAATTTAACTTTTGTTGTTATTTTACTCTATCAGTTTAAATTGAGATTTGACATCAGTTCTCAACTTGGTATCTATGCAGGTGACACAACTATTTACTCCTGTCTTAATAGTAAGTCTGATTGGTTTGATAAGGTCAAATTGGCAGCTGATCTCAAAAATGACCTACAATCTGTTGTTAAATAGGGCAAGGAGTGGCTTGTTAATTTTAATGTCTCTGAAATGAAACTGCTCACTTTTAGTCTACTGCAGGAACCCTTTTTCCTTTCCATCAACATGGCTGATGCTAACATGAACTTTCTTCTATGGTACCTAGACTTTATGAATTAAAGTCTCATCATTTCACAGTTGAGTGGAACTCTTCCAGTCCTTTGCTTCCCAGTCAACTTTGATCTTCAAAAATTTAAATGCAATGTCAATTGCTATCTTCTTTCTTCTTGTTCTTTTTTTATTGTCCTTAATAGCATTTTTTCTCATATTATCTAACATTCAGTAACCATTGCATCCTAATGGCTTTATTACCTTGACTGGGGGTGAAATGATTAAAAAAATATATATATCGAGGAAGTGTTTTAACAGAGAACAGAAAATGCAAAGCTGAAATCTGAAGTTACATTGGCATAGCAAAATATGCCTTCCAAAAGCTAAGCAAAGTATTAAGAAACAGGAAAATTTCATTAGAAACAAAAAAATGAGTACTGAACAGTTATGCAATATCTATTCTCCGATATGGCAGTAAATGCTGGACAATCTGAAGAAGAGACCTGAAGCAACTGAAACAAAGAGTACTGAACTGTTATGCAATATCTGTCCTTCTATATGCCAGTGAATGCTGAACAATCTCTTCATACATGAAGAAGATACCTGAAGCAACAGAAATGTCTTTCTACAGAAGAATGCTGAAAATACCATGATCCGAACATGTATGTAATAACGAAGTTTTAGAAAACATCAATAAAATGGAAACCTTTCTTCTTGCAATCAGAAAGAGTTTGTTGAAATTTCTAAAGCACATAATGAAGAAAGAAGGCTTAGAACATATAGAAGGCAATAGGAAAAGAGGAAAGCCGGGTATAAGCCCCTACCTAATGAGCTTGTATAAATGTTTGGCAGAACAGAGATTAGGAGATATAGAAAAAACAAACTTTAATAAGATCTACAAAGAACAAGAAATTGTGGAGAGCTATGTTCGCCTACATCCTGAAGGGACATGGCACATAGAAGAATTCAGACCTGCATGTTCACTTTGTTATTTTCACGTTTTGTCTGTTGTACTCTTTGTCCTTTTTTTTTTTTTTTTTTTTTCGGATGCATGACTGAGTGAATTAAAATATTTGTTAAAAATACTCTGACAGATGTGAGTTCAATCCCTGTGTGTGGTAGGTCTGAAAAGTCACATATTCTTGTTCAGTGGAAGAAACAGGCAAACATCACAAAGGTAAATAAGACCTGTAACTATTTATGGATTCAATAAAGAGTGAAGTTCAAAACTCCAAACAAAGTTACTGAAAGTACAAAGATGGATGCCTGAAGAAGACTGCAGAGTAACAATGGCTGAAATATGAAACAACATAGAAAAGCATGCTGGTCTGAATAAAAGCGCATGTAATAATGGTAATTTCTTATTTCAAGGATTCTGACAAAAATGTTATCTATTTGTAAAGAATTTTAAATTTGTCTATAAATATTATAAAGAAAGGAAATTGTTTCATTCATAAAGGAAACGAATCTATGATGCAGTTATTGCATTGATTTAGGTTTGGTAAAAAAAGCACTAGAAGTTCCTGCAGAGATCCAATTTATTTATGGATAAAGTATAGATCTTGTCAGCATTGCTATGCAATAAAAGGGGAACATTGCAATGGAGGAGTCTCCCTTATATAATGTTATTCATTCTTGATGGGGGACAAAAAGATAACCAAGCATTGTTGAGAATTAAATCATTTCATGATCATCATTTACAGTTGAATTTTTCTGTTCGTCTTGTCTGGTTTTCACATATCCGCACGTTGAGAGCACCTCTCTCAACTGTGAAAAACACTAGTGTTATATAGCTCTCCCAGACCCAGACCCATGCTGAGTATTGGCTAGTACCTGCCCAGTATTGTTCATATGCAAATAGGCAGCACCACCTACTCTAAGCAGAAGGTCTTCTCTGAACAGCTCATTGTGGAAGGTGATACAAATTCTGGTACTTACAGCACCACATACAACCAACTTGGAATCTTTTATCAGGCTGACCTGATTCTCTGTTAGAATGTTTTATCTTGATTTCCTAAAAAAAATGTTTTTATATGCTCACCTGTAAGAATTTTATGAAAAGTATTGTGTTAGAAACAAAAAATGCTGAACTGCTATGTTATATCAACCCTGCACAACTAATCTATGATTTTTTATCTATACAATTATCTCCAATCATCTTATATGTCAGTGAATATGGGACAATTCTCTTCATGATGAAGAGGTGATGGAAATGTGCTTCTACAGCATGATACTGAGAATGCAGATCATGTGATCAAGAAAGTTATAAGGAGAATGTGAACAAAAAGGACATGTGCACTTAAAGAAAGTTAAAGTTTCTGGAACACATGAGAAAAAAGGGCTTAGAAAATTGGACATTCACAGGACATATTGAAGACATAAAGGTGAGAGGGGAGCAGTAAGTAAATTAACCTTCTTGTGTAAATGGTGGGGTGGCATAACTTGAAATGGGAAGGATAGGAAAAAACATTACTAAGAACTACAAATGATAGGACGTTGTGGAGAGCCATGATTGCTCCCATGCTGAAGGGAAATGACACACAGAAGAGGAATAAAAGAACCTGAAAGATGATGTTCATTGGATGCTTCTCTCATTATGTGACCAATATGGTTAAAAAATGGTCCTAATATTTTTGTAATTGCTTTGGTTATATTTTCTGGACAACTAATCTAGGATTTTTTATCAAAACGATTATCTCCATTGTCTGATTAAAGAAAGAATTTAGCTTTTGAAGGCATTGTACGTAAAAATATCCATAGAAAGCTGACATGAAAAAAAAGTAAATTATTCAAAACTTGATTTCCATTATATACCCATGAGATATTCCTTATCGGCATAGAGTAATTGCTCCTGTTGCTATGACAACAGAATATCTCATTACAAAGGTGAGATCAAGCTATACATTTGAGAAGTATACAATATTGTGCTGTGTTTTATGTTGTAAATTTTTTTTTCTGTTTTACAGCAGGAAAGAAAAAATGTTTGGACAACCAATTACATCACAGGGTGTAGTTATTTAAAAAAAAATGTCAAAACTTTAATTCACTCTAATGATTGTATATGTAAGTAGCACAGTAAATTTTGGCAATTGTAGGTAGTGAATAAAATGATCATTAGGGTTATATTGGGTAAATTAAAAAGATTAATTTTAATAAATAAAAATAAAAACAATATATTCTCAGTATTAACTTTATTGAACAATCTATTTACAATTTTGTGCCATTCTCAGCTGCACCTATCAAATCCCATACTTTATTTTAACTTTTATAATTAAAGAATTGCTTTTGGTGACTTTTGCAATCTATGAAGGAATTTAATTTTTTCCTTAAGTCTCTAAAGTCCAGAATAAATGGTATAACATTGGTTCAATAACTGATGAATATGGCAGATTAATGAAAATTTTGTAGCTAAGCTGTAACAGTTTTTACCAGGTCACCAATGAAAAATGCAATAAAGTGTTACACTAATGTAATTTTACATAACTTTTTTAACAAATTTTTTAGGATTTTTGATTTATTACATTCATAATGGGAAGTAGTACTTGTTTGAATCAATCTTTTGGTAATAGTGATGATAAAATTAACCGTTTTCTATACAAGAAACATTCTCATTTCATTAGTGCTACTGTCAGTTGAAATTTATGAAATCTTTTAAAACAGTTTTTCAGGAAATTCTGCTATTGATGGGAGTTCCTCCCAAATCTTTTGTTGTTGGTGGTGTAAAAAGCTCACTGCTTGATTTATACCGTTATTTTCTCTTCTTACATCTGCTACCAACCCCACCATATATACATATAGTTTCACCTTCTTTGGATGAAGACCAGCTTTTGGTATAGTTAATGGTGGTTGCTTCATTTTCTCTATAATTTCTTGCCTTCCGAATTGTTGTAAAGTGTTCATTTTTAATCTGCAGTCAGTGTTTGTTTAAAAAATAGAACCTTTAACTATGAGGAAAGTGGGTGGCAGTTGACCAATGAAAGTCACTCATCAAAGCAACTGACATAGGCAGGCTGGTGTGCCAATGATTCTCAGCACTTGATTTAGCTATTTTCAGTAATGCTGGCTATCTCCCACATTGTATAAAGTTGCTTATTTTTAAGTGATGTCTTGATTTAATAGCTATCAGTTTCAACTGATCTCTTTCTGTGGGGGAACAACATTCAGCTATGAATCTTCAGCACAAAACTTTTGTAAAGCACTTCTGACAAATTCAACAATTTACATTTCTGTCTCTATCAACTAAATAAATTGTTTCTTTTTCGTTTTCCTTTTTACTTTTATAGTTCTTTAAAAAAAAACATCAGTTGAAAATGTTTCTTATTTTATTCTACAATGTTAAAAATCAAATAGACATTTACTTTGACAAGATTACTTTTTCAAACAAAATTGTCATAATACAATTAAAACCAGTTTATTTTGTGCATCTGCTTTTGAACTAGTTATGCATGTGTTGCATTCACTTTCGCATTATGCTCTTTGGAAAAAGGCATGGATCTGTCTCTTCTCCATCCAGCTGTGGGTTTGATGTAATGGAATAACCTGTCACCCCCATGAATAACTACACTATAGGTAGTAACTACCTATAAGTATTGGTAAGTCACTGGACTATGGAGTCTAGTTGGGATCTGTTCCAGCTAGACAGTTGAACTCTCTGCCTTTGGGCAGAGAGGAACCTGGACGAGGCTTTGCCAAAGGGCAGAGTCCCGTTCAGGAAGGTAGACTGATCCTGATCCCGTTTATGCGGGTTCAAAAAGGGAATATTTTTGGCCGAGCATACGGGCTCAGAAAACCCACGTTAAACTGGCCTTGTTCCACATGCAACCCTCGTGGGGGGTAGCTAAATAGACTAGCTGGGATCTGTTGAGTATGACTCAGACTTACATGAGAACTACTGACCTTCCAATAATAGCACTCACTACTG
Source organism: Acanthosepion lycidas (assembly GCA_963932145.1). Lineage (NCBI taxonomy): Eukaryota > Metazoa > Mollusca > Cephalopoda > Sepiida > Sepiidae > Acanthosepion > Acanthosepion lycidas. The sequence continues at coordinate 7,086,190 of OZ010584.1, forward strand.
GATTGACTTGTGACGAGTGTGCACATAACTGTTACCTTATTTCTTATTGTACTGGTTTTTACAATAAATTTTCACTTAATTTATCCACAATGTTTTTCAAGTATATATATATATATATATATTCCTATTAGCATGGAATATAACAGAGTTGAACAGCAGTGGTGGGGATATATATGTAAAATATAGAAATCTGAGGATAAAGTATTTATGGTTTATAAGTTTTATGAACATTTAAACTCTACACAGTATCCAGCACTTTTATTGCACATTTTTTAATAATGTTTATCAGATAAACACAAGAAAACACAATAATAACAACCAACAATAAAATAATAATAAATAAAAAAGTTAACTAACAACACTGAAAGTAGCCCAAAAACTGCAAAGAAATTTTTTTTACAATCAATAACCCCCAGAACTATTCGTAAGCATTAATGTCCACCAAAATAATGATTAGAATAATACAATAGACTACCCACAATGCACCACTGACATGTATATATAAATAGTCAAGCAAAAAACATAACACGTATGGATTGATGACTGTGTTTAGTATGAAACAGTTTCACTGCTGGGAGTTGACTTCAATATATATATAAAGAAGAATTTTAGGGAAAAAAACTGTAAAAGTGGAAAAAGTTTTTGTGCAATGTGTTTTGTATTTTAGGACTTCATCAAAGTAAATGACAGATCTAAGATATATATATATGTTTTAAACTACATAGTTCCCTGATCTGAGGGAAATCATGGGAAATTTGTAGTTTAAAAGCAGTAAAATCGATCTTGCTAACCAGCTGATCCTTTGTAGCTAAACAGGTATAGCATGTCACACTATATGACAGTTCTGTGTAGGATACAGGTCTGATTCCTGTCAGAGGATGCATATTTTCTATGAAATTTCGTGGACATTCATGCTGGTAAATGTTAATACTGTTTATTATAAACAGGGCATTTACTTAAATATTTGTGTATATATAATTAATGTATAGCAATAAAATGAAATATATACACCCACCTACCCACACACATTACCTATATATATATATATATATATATATATATATATATACATACATAATAAAAACGCTCAAACTAATATTCCATGGTTATAATTTATTACATTGGAATCATAATCACAATCCAATTCATCAGACCTACAAATTCAAAAAGAAATTGGAAAATATAACTCTGGGTATAAAAAAACAAAATTTTAGTGACAGTTTATGTGTGGGAAACAAGTATGAGAGGGAAATGTATGAAAGATCTAAAGATAGGTGACAGAAGAACAGGAAGGCCTAGAGGTGAAGGTGGGGATTAAAATTTAACAGAGAGAAGTTTTAAAGAGAGGAGTTAAATAACGGTTTAAATGAGTGAGATACAGATAAATATGAATTATTTTTCAATGCATAATTCACTACCAAATCGCTGACCTACATTAAAATTAAAAAACAGACACCAGAAATGTGTATATACATTAGTGGTGACATTACACACAATACAAAAATAAAAACAAAAATGATATGATCTAAAATTAAAAATCCAGAAGATGAGAGAGAAAGGGGGGGAAAAAAAAAGAATATGATGGTGGTGGGGAACTAAAAATGAAGGCTATTTATAAGAGAACCAATGTGTAATAAAGAAAATTTGACAAAGCAAGTAATATCACCTACAGGTAATAAATTTAACATAAACATATAAAATCTAACTAATATTTAATCTAGTAAGGACCTATTATTTCTAAGCCCAAAAACACATACGTAGATACACACATACACAACATATTTATATCTACTCGCACATACCTACATATATATGTATATATATATATATATATATATCTCAATACACATACACACATGCATAGATATACACATACATTATTATTTGAGCTTTTTTATTATAACTCTGTGCTCGACATTGAGTTCTACCTGGATTCTATCCTCTTGGAAATTTATATATATATATATTATATATATATATATATATATATATGCTTACAGAATGATACTGAATATACCATGGACTGTACATGTGAGTAACAAGGAAGTTTTAAACAAAATGTTGACAAAAAGGACCCTAATAGTTAGAATCAGAAAGAGAATGTTGATATTTCTAGAGTATATAATGAAGAAAGAGGGCTTACGAAATTTGATACACACTACATGTAGTGAAGATAGGAGTGATAGACAAAAGAAGCAAGTAACTGACTGAATGAGTTGGTGTAAATGGATGGCAACATAAGGTGTAAGAATGATAGATAAAAAACAAACCTTACTAAACGTTACAAAGGGCAGGAAGTTGTGAAGAGCCATGATCGCTTATGCCCTGAAGGAACGTGACACATAGAAGTAAACCAAAGCCTTGCCTGAGAACAGAATAAGCTTTGGAACATTTGGTCAGAATTGGTGTCACAATGATTAGGATCATCGTTGTTATTGGAAGAATTGAGAAAGGACTGAAACCATCTTAATCATAAAAATAATTAGATTGGTAAGATTGCTTTTCAAACTGCTAGAGATTTGAGGGGATTTGCTACTACTTGAATCTCACTTACAAACACCTACTACTCTCAACAAATAACAATAGTAATAAGAAATTCTGGTAGAATCTATTTACGGAATTTATTTTCCAATTCTAGATATGTTAAAATTGCGACATGAACTGAATTTCTTATGAGGTATTATTCCAAAACAGGAAGCCTTTCTCTTTGTAAAGAATGTACACAGTAAGCATAAGAATCTGGCAGCTTGACAAAAGGGGGAAAAAATTGATTTTCAGACTTGTTTTAAGACACTGTAGAATTCTATAAGCATTTGAACAATGCATAAAATTTTTTTATCTCCAGGTGAGTTCAAGTGCATTATGGGTAAACTAAGAATGACTTACAAAAGAAGAGACCTATAACCTTGGATTGAGAATATTTGAATATTGACAAATTGTTACATAACTTTATATAACCCATCAGCCTAAGAATGAAAGATGTCAATATAATCTCCTTACTTGTCAATGCACTTAATTCAGTGGTGAATATAAATCCCATAGATTCGACATTATAAAGGCAATCTTTGAAATTCAACTAATAACTAAGAATCCAACTACAAACTTATTGATCTACCCTCAAATGTGCACTTATGCACACATGTATAGTTACATGAGGAAGGGCTGAAAAATTCCTGGCCCAACCCTCTTTTTCATATCTGAGCAAATGACAAAAGATGACAATATTTTTTTAGCCCTTTCCTGGTGTAGAAAAAAATGATTTTTTGCACCCGTCATATGTGATCGCTTATGTTCTGATGTGCTCCATTTGTGAATTCTGCTAATTCAGACCTTTACAGCTGAAAACCGGACTTACTATGTACACAGAGTTGAATTACCTTCATTGCTTCTATTCTATTTGTAGGAAAGAAATTCATTCTTCACTCACCAAATAAATCGCTATCCTTCTTCAATATCCTCATAATCTTCACTTCATAATTCCTCCTCTTATATTTCATCTCACAAACTACATTCAATAATCCTCTAACTAGAGTGGCTCTTGAGCCTTGTATTAGTAAAAAAAAATATTAGTTACTATCAATGTTTACAGGGTATGGTGCAGCTTTCTAAACAGAGCATATTTATGGGGATGTGGTTAAAGTCACAAATTACTACTTTCTTTCATTAATATTTTATTAAACTATCTGGTGATGGAACAGTGTCCAGGAAGAACTAGATTCATGCCTTTATGAAGACCATTAGTATAAAATTTGTATAAATGCCCTCAGCGAGAAATTGATTTATCATTTTTGCTCTACTGATAAGCAACAACTTAGACCTCCATAAATGTGTGCACACACATATATACAGGATGTGATGGCTAAATTTCTACCATTTTTAATTTTGTGTATGCACATTGTTTTTGGTTTTGTCAATTGCACAATATAACAGGGTCAGTGGGGCGCCCTCTGTGAGAAAAAGAGTATCATGATGTAATTCACTCCACCAGAAATTTGGAAATGGCACGCTGCACTACTTGGCATTCATGCCAGAATTTTCAATACAAACATTTCAGAGTGTTTTGGTGTCAATCTGAGGATGGTGCAGAGGATTAGAAAAGAGTTGGATGAGTCTAATGGTGATTATGAAAGTATGGCAAATCAGAACACTCTCACTCTGATCAATCTGATAAAGTAAGAACTCCCAAATTTGTTGGTGATGGCCTCAGACTGAACATTGACACCTACATCAATAGCCTTGAGGAAGTAGTGCTAGCTTGGGTCAAGAGGATGACTGCTGAAAGACCCTATGTCTACCATGCCACACAAGCAGAAGAACCCAGTCATACTGTCAGACAATTTCTGCAGCCACACATCATTTCTTACATCTGGCTACATAACTCCCCAGACTACAACTGTAACTAACTTGATTATGTGTGGGGTGCAATTAAGTGAGAGACCAACAAAACTCCTTGTAATACCAAAGATGAACTGAAGGCAAGGATCATGGCAGCATTCACCAACTTAAATAAAGAGACCATCCAGAAGAGATGCAGGAGATGTCAAAATCATCTGGAGGCCATGGTTGAAACCTACGGTGATTTTATTGAATGAATTTACACTTTGTCATTTCCAGATATTTTGTGTCATTTTGGTAAATATATCTGCCACAATGAGAAAGTATTACTGTCATTTTTGCAAAATGACAATTTATCCATCGTGCCGAGTATAGCAAAGATAGTGTGAAGATCAAAATGCTGTCAGTCAGTAGGATGCTGAGAGAAAAGACATTTAAGGCAAGCAGTCCTTGAAATAAAGTATCAGTAAAGTAAACGAACCCAAATAAATAAAGTAAATAATCAACAAATTAGCAAACTATTGTGACCAAAATATTAGTTAGACTAAAAAATCGAACCAAAAAAATACCTATAACTGTTATATAACAAAAATATATATATATATATATATATATAATAATAATAAAAAATAAATAAATAAATACTACGTTACTTAAAAATTGAAAAACTGAAAAGAGAAAATATACAAGTAAAATAAATTGACCTAAATTCACCCAAGTAAATAAATAAACAAACTAATCCTGATAAAGATACTGTTAGAAAAAACAAATAAAGATAATCAACCCAAATAAACACAAATTAAAAACTGTTCCTGCCAAAATAAGTTAGAACAAACTACAACAATCAACCCCAAAATCGAATAAATAGCTTTAATTAAATTCTCAAACCAAATTTTACTACGTTAATAAAAACACTGATTAAAAAAATAAAAAAAAAAAAAATGAAAAAATAAAATAAGAAACAAAAAATAAAAATAAATAGAAAGAAGCAAAATAATTTGACCCAAATAAATAAATAAACGACTTCCGGTAAAATAACCGCCATAATAGACTACCCACAATGCACCACTGACCCGTATATATATAAATAGCCGAGAAAAATAATGGCACATATGGCCTGATGATTGCATATAGCATGAAACAGACTGTCGCCTCTAAGTGTTGACTTCTATGTTCACTTTTATATTTACACACGCTCTATCCCTGATATTGAGCACTTTATCCCATAAATATAGCACACCTTAAGACTATATTTCTTCATATATATATATATATATATATATGTGTGTAACTTAAGAAAGGCAAAGAACAGAAGCAGTTAGAATCCATAGTTCTTAGCATTTACTTGTTTATAAAAGTGCGCAATACAATGTTGAGCAAAATATTATTAAAATATTTTCATTATAATAGATTACAATAAATAATAATAACTCATCTTCCTACACCCACTGACCTTATTTTTCATTTTAGCTTAATTCTGACTTTTAATTGGTTAATTCAGACATGCCATAAGTATATTTTTTAATTCTGACATTAGGTTTTGTCACCTTTTTTAACTTTCAAAAGAGGTAATGATTTCTTTTCAAATTTCCTAAATAAATCATTTTTATATGTTATCTATCATCATCTGAAGAGGAAGGATTATAGTTCTGAAACATGAAAGTTTTTGTGTAGTGATGTAAAATGTTTTTATTGTAATCTATTATAATAACAGATTTGGGTACTGAAGCTCAAAATTACCAGGGATTCAAAGTCCTCTCTTGATGAGAGCATACTGATAGATGTATCTCCATCTTAATTAAGGTGAATGGGTTTAACCCCCATGGTAAATTTAGAAAATAATTGGAATCGTTGGTGGGTGCTGGAGCACAGGGCCAAAGAAAAAAACATAAATTAAATGGCAAATTTAAATACAAAAAAAAAACAACAAATGAAATCGCTCTGATTCTAAAATTAGAAGTCAGAACTAAATTCCTTAGACTGATCATAATCATATCTCTAGAGCAGTGGTTCCCATCCTTTTTTACATGGTGGCACACTATTGAGTTCTTTAAATTTTCGCAGCACACCTATCACAAAAAATAAATATTTTCCACTCATAAAGCCTTTTTGCAATAAAATAATAAAAAACAAAGAATATTATATAAGAAGAATTTTTATTCACATAAATCAACAAATCCTATATTCAATATCGGGTATAAAATAATAATGGTGAAAGTCAGTGGGACAGTTGTGCCTGGTTCTTCTTGACTACTGCTGCAATATTTGGGCGAATATGAGAGAGACACACTCTTAACTCTTCTTCAATATTTTTAAGTCTTTCACGTTCTTTATTTTTAATGTTGTTTAGGTAAGAAAATCCCAGTTCACATAGGTATGAAGTTGAGAATTGCAGTAAGATTTTGATGGCTTTTTTACTTAGAGTTGGATACTCTTCCATAACAGAAATCCAAAAGGTGTCCAATGGCAGTTGTGTGTACTTCAATTTGAGACCACGATCACTGGAAAGGCTTGCTAATTCTTCCTCCTTACATAACTCAAAGTTGAAAAGGTTGATGACTGATAAATCTAGGAACGGTTTGCGAATCCAATCAAATTCTTCAATGCTGATTGATGGAAAATAATCTTCAATTTTATTTTCTAAACATGTCAAATGCTCACTAATAATGGAAATCATCTCGGTAACGCAGGTTTTGCGAACTAAGGGAAATATATTCAAATCATCTACCTTCATTCTTTTCTTTCATATTGCAACTTTTTTCTTAAAAGCAACTAATTTATCTGTTGCCATAAGAATATTTTCATTTCTACCTTGCATATTGCTGTTCAGACTATTGAGATGACTAAATATCTCATTTAAGTACTCTATTTTAGACATCCACAATTCATTTTTATGGTATTTACAAAATCTATCAAGTTTTTAATTTTCAAAAAAAATAAAAAGTTCTTTCTGAAGGTCAATTATGTGAAATAGCATGTTTCCATTCGATAACCATCTTACTTCTGTGTGCAATAGTAAACGAACATAATAAGTATTCATATCCTTGAACAGCAACTCAAAAATTCTGGACTTCAAAGGCTGAGTTTTTATGAAATTTACCATTTCAATCACTTGATTCATCACCTCTTTTAGTTCATTTTGTGCTGTCTTTGAAACTAATACCTCTACAAACAATGAGTTTGCACAATGTAAGGATCTGTTTTTCTACTAAAGATGCAAAACCTTTTACAGAACCAACCATTGATGGTGCTCCATCGGTACATATTCCCACACATAAATCCCAGGATAAGCCATATTTTTTGAAGCATATTGTGATTGTATCAAAAATATCTTGACCTTTTGTAGTTGTGGGTAACTGTTTGCAGCATAGAAATTGATTAATTATGGCATCTTCATCGATGACACGTATAAATGCAATTAACTGTGCATGATTACTGATGTCAGTGGATTCATCAATTTAGAGAGCAAACAGACTATTTTGAAATTTGGATATTACACTTTCCTCAATATTATCAGACAAGTCAAGAATCCTGAGCTGAATTGTATTGTATTGTTTGAAAGAGGGATCCTGCTAATTTCTTGTTCGGCCCTATCACCAAGCATAATTTTCACCATGCTGGAAGGATCACTGATTCTGCAAGAACATGCGACTTCAATTTAAGAGCAATAATTTGGGCCACATCATATGAAGCTAATTGAGCTTTTTCAGACACGGTTACTGTTTTTTTAAATAGTTGACTTTGCCTTGCATTTAATTCTAATAACCGTTGAAAATAATCAACATTTTTAGTTTGAAGGCTAGGATGATTAGTAGTAAGATGTCTTTTCATTTTACTTGGAACCATTGCTGGATTAGACAGCGTTTGGCCGCAAACAACACATAGCAGAGAAGGAATCTGTGTATTTCCAGTCCAGTGAAATCCATATTTCAAGTAATCATCACTATACAACTGGTGAACTTTTGGTTTTTTAAATGATGTTGTAGAGTTATTCTTGTCACCATTGCCTTTTCTTTTCAGAAACTCGTCCATAATTAAGGGTAATTGAATCTAAAATTGAAAAAAATAAATCTAAAAGAATTTTTATTATATTTAATTTGTTTTTTGTTTGTCTTACTAAAACTTTAATTTACAATGCCTAAATATTTAGTAAAAATATCTACAAAGAATCTGTAAATATTGTGAAGGAGATATATAGACGATATAAACTGGTGATAAAACAATACCTAAATTTTTACCGATTCCAATTCCTAACCAATATTACTTAAATGTATTGAGCAGTGTCATCATGATTAAGAAATTGAATGTCTTTATTAAACAAAATGAAATTAAATGGTTTCTAGGTATTATCTCTTCACGGCACACCAGTAATCATTCCGCGGCACACTAATGTGCCACAGCATAGTGGTTTGGAACCACTACTCTAGGGGAATCTCCTCTGGCCAATCTGTCTCTGTTCTTGATCCCAAAATAATTACCAGGAGGGCAAATCCTTAAATGAGAAGTGGTAATCTACTTGTAAGTGTAAACAATAAGAAACAAACGTATATAATAAATGCAGTCTTTCTACAATTGAAAATAAAAACCTTACACATGCAAGAGACTTAACACATCAGAAATAGAAAGCTCTCTCTAGTTACACCAGAGAAAATAAATTCAGCCATCGGAGAGTAAGGATAAAAGGGTAAGCATAAAAAGGAGCAATCATCAAATTCTAAAATTCATATATATTTTAACATTTAATAAACTCTCAACCTGAAAAGAATTAAAAATTGCATTTATGATTGAGAGGGCTGAACAATACATCTCCAATCCCTTGGGTCATTTCAAGTATCAGAAGCATCATAAAGAGAGCTGCAGGTGACATTCGGCATGTCAAAAAGAAATGGTGGAAGAGTGTACTCATGATATTAAATGCAACCCCAACCATGATGCTAAGTGTTATATTCTGTGCTAATAGGAATATATACTTGAAAAACAAGGTGGATAAAATAAGTAAAGGTTTATTGTAAAAAAAAAAAACCAGTACAGTAAGAATGAAGGTAACAGTTATGCACAATGTCATCACAAATCAATCCAGTAGTGAGTGCTACTATTGGAAGGTTGGTAGTTCTCGTATAAGTCTGAGTTGTACTCAACAGATCCTAGCTAGTCCCTGTAGTCTGTTGACTTACAGATACTTATAGGTTGTTACTACCTATAGTGTAGTCACTAAGTATAAGTGTCCTTTTTGTTTCTATTTTCTCTAAAACATTTTTACATGTTCTATCCATGGTATTTTCAATATTCTTCTGTAGAACCATGTACTGATCTTTATTCATGATCTATGAATGTAAAAGTCCATCTAACATAATTAAAATCCAATCAGAAAGAATTTTGTATTGGCTGAACATTGTAATGTGGTCCGTGTAAGAAAAAAAAGGAAGATTTTTGTTTTAAAATAGCATAGAGAATACTTTGAAACATTCAGTTCTTAGATAATATATTGTCGATATACAACACAGTTTTTGTCTTGTAGACTTATCTCTGTTTTTAACAATATTTTTTATTAAAATTTTCTTCTCTAAAGTGAACTGGATGTAATATATACTTATTAAATTCTTGGGAATATGTATCAGCTGAAATAAAAGAGCAGCAAATAAATCTTCAGTGGATTTCAACGTAAACTGACAATTTACTTTCATTCCTGTAAGCTGGGGGAAAGAAACAACTGAACTGTGAAGGCATCTTCCAAAACTAGCTTTTCCTGAAAACCAAGAATATATCAAATCTTTAAACACTGTTTTGAAATGAGGCTGCAAGATAATTCTCAGAAGATTCTCTAATTTGTTGTAATTAAAATAATACTTAACATAGTTTATTTTGTAAAATAGATCTTGATATATTGATAAA